>JAHRHZ010000019.1:44933399-44946851 GCA_024137785.1 Ginglymostoma cirratum | reverse complement strand
CTTTTTCAGAACTCCTGCTGAGTTATTCCAGCAATTTCTGTTTTTGTTTCTGATTTCCAGCATCAGCATTTCGTTGTTGTTTTTATTTGTCCCTGGTATAACATGGTCATGATATCTTGATGTAGAGCTTTTGGTTTTAGGAAACGTTTGCCTTTGAGAATGACTTGTTGCAATGTCGGTATGGCCAAAATAAACAAATGTCTTTGAGCAATTTTTTAAATACTGTGACACCATCCCTGGATTATTGTGTTTTGCATCTCTTGTAGTTGATCATCTTTGGCGGATGTCAATTGCAGATACGCGCTCTAAGCCCTGGCCACAGTGGAACAGAACAATTTTGAGAATGTCTTGAACTGCATAGTCAAGATCATAATGTGTTCGTCAAGAGTAATATCCAGATCTTGGTGTGAGTTGGGTTATTTTATCAGCAAGTCAGATGTAACCATCTGGTACCTGGCTTATATTTCACCTCAAAGCCATATCCTTGGACCTTGACAGGTACACATTGCAAACATGGCACCACTCTCATTCGAGATAGCAAGAACTGCAGATGCTGGAGTCAGAGACAATAGTGTGAAGCTGAAGAAATACAGCAGGCCAGACAGCATCAGAGGAGCAGGAAAATTGACATTTCGGGTCGGGAACTTCGTCAGCAAAGTTTTTTTTAGCAGTTTGTAAACGATCATTTCTCATGGATTATGATCTGTTTCAGTGGTGAATTTCTTACCAAATATGTAGGTGTTAAACCACATACTGAAAAATATGAAATATGAAAATATGAAAGACTGAATGTCTTGCACTTTATTTTGGAGTATTTGCATACACAGATGGCAGGGCTTTCAAACCAAAAGCAATAGTTTTATTTTGTCCTGCAAAGACAAACGCCAAAGCCATTTTTTTGAATTGCATCCACTCTAAGAATTATGCCTTTCCTGTGATTGTAGTAAGCAAGGTTTTACTGACAGAATTTACTTGGTGGAATCAAAGACAGATTGTTGATTGTCTTGCCACACATGGAGGATGTTCGTCTTGAGCAAATCTCTCAGCAGAGTTACCTTTTCTGTGAATTTGGGGATAAAAGTGAGTGAAAACTGAAAAATCACCAACAATTTTTCAGAAGCTGTTTACTCTGTGGAATCTGGAGTCACATGTAAGCCAGACCAGGTAAGGACATTGGTGAGCCGGATGGGTTTTTATGACAATCAAAGACGATTACTAGTCATCTTTAGACTTTTATATTTAATTTAAATTTCACTATCAGACATGGTGGGATTCAAATCCCAAGTCCCCAGAACATTATCAAGTCTTTCGATATGAGTTTCGTGACAATTCCACTGGGCCATCACCTCCCCCTGCTGAGGTTTGTGTCATTCAGGACACATAATGGCAATATGTTGTGCTAGCTCCTGTGTCAAAGTTGCAATATAAGATGCCTGAACTCATGCAAAGGTCATATACTGGCAGAAAAAGTGCTTGTCCAGGATCCTGAAATGGTGAGAGCGGTGGCAGAGATACAATGATCAACAATCGTGAAAAATGTTCAGTACATTGCTTGATATGTGAACTGTCTAGTACAATTCCTGCCTGATCTGTCATTAAAGTGTCAACTTGTATGCAAGCTCACTTAAAGATGTGGAATGGTATTGGGGCTCAAAAGAGGAAGTAGCTTTCACTGGACACAAACAATTACTATTGACATTACCATTACTGACATACAACTACATTAGTGGCAAGCTAACTTTGCAATGAGAGGTCAGTGGACAGAACTGATTTGCATTTGCATCCAGGACACAAACTAAATGACACTGCTGTTAGATTGAGAAAGTGTGTATCTGGCTGTTGTTTTTACTTGTGAGTATTTTAATCGAGACCTTTTTTAGTAGTCAGAAAGTTACAGTAGAGTTTGATGAGGAGCTACTATGATGTATCTTCCTTAAACTGTCTCTATCCATTCCAAAGCATCTGTAGAAAATATTATTTCATTTGCAGACATTTCATCTGTCAGTATAATCAAGGGAAATTGAAATAAATTGCCAACTTTTGTCAAGAGCAGCACTCCCTGTGAAGAAAGTAATGGATGTATCATAGACGCAGCATGCTCTGGATGTCATTAAGCCATCAGCGACATTGAATTTTAAAGACAAGCATCTTTCTGAAATCAAAGAAACTTCACAACAAGATGCAACTCTTCATTACTGAGCAATATAATGATGAAATGATGGCCTGAAAGGATAAAGGAAATACCTGTTGCTGTAAGAGATAATTTGAACAATATCTACGATATGATTGTCCGAGATGGCAACATATGCACCAGAAACGGAGCCGTTATCCCAAAGAATATTGGAATAGAGATGATGATGTGTATCCGTGCAAGCAATCGGCAATTGAGTCGAGCATGAGAAAGGTAAGAGAAAGGCTCAATTGGCTCAACAGTGAGAAATGAGATTAAGCCCTACATAAACCAGTGTAGTGCTTGCAATGAATACCAAACTCAACAAACTAAAGAACTGCTTAAAACACATGAGATCCCAGGCCATGCATGAAGTTTGGAGCTGACCACTTCACTCTTGCAGGAACTAATTACCTTCTCACTGTTGATTATTATCCTGACGACTGGGAATTAGATGAGCTGATGCCTGTGACTACAGTGAATTTATAGGACAGCTGAAAACACACTTCAGACATTGTGACATTCCTGACATTGTGCTGAGTGACAATTGTCCTGAATTCACGAGTGAATCATTCAGGAGTTTCAGAAGTTATTGGGAAACTCATGCAAAATCCCCACATAATCCTTAGTCAAATGGAAAGTCTGACGATCATAAAGAAATTGCGCAAATCCAGCACAGACTTGTAGATGATAATCCTATAGTCGTGAAACACACTTACTGAAGGTAAGGAAAGTTGTCTATTCCAATAAAAATGTAATGCTGCACCAAAACTACTTGTATAATAACAAAAAAAACTGAAGCCAAAAGTAGTAACAGGCAATAATGACAACAATAAACCAAAGCAAAACTGCTATGAACTTTTGAAACAGCTGACTTATATAGTCGTGTGAAAAACAATGATTCATTCTAATGATGTATTATTTCATCCAACTAACATACTTCCTTGTACACACTGCTCCGATGAGATTAAAGAATAAAAAGTGTAGTTCTGGTCTATGAACATTGTGCAGTTTAGCAAAACAGCATAGTTCCTAGTGCAGAGTTAGTGATCACGCTGTCCATTTAATATAAAAGCACGGATCCATGTCTCTGGTCATTTTGTCACATGACAAGTGATATGGATCCATTAATTTTTATGATTCTAATGGATCCTTGGCAAAGTTTTGCATTGAAAAGTTCCTATTTCTGATTTAATTATGCCTTTTCTCCCTCAAATTATATCTGGCAATGGTTGTTACAGTTGATATTCAGTTGGAATTATTCAAATAATTTTCAAGGTAAAACTCAGTACTTTGTTCTCTGGAGAATTTACTGGCCCATTGACAGCCCAGAAAGATTTCATCGAGCTGCTGTGGAACATAATTGTCAGTGCTGCTGCTAACTCAACTTTGCTTCCACAAAAGAAATTCTACATGCTTGCATTCCTCACAGATTCCTTCCAGTGATTGTGCTCTATAGGTAGTAGTTGCTTTCCAGATTAGTGTTTTATTCACATGCAAGTCTTCATATCGAGTTTTGAAAATTTGTTTGACTGCAAAGGATATTGCAACAACATTAACACCATCTTAGTCCTAGATCCATGCACATATACTTTCAGGAGCAGACACCAACTCAGAATTAGCAGTGGAAGCACTGACTGATACAGGAAGACTGTGATAAATTGTGCTGCCTTCCTGCCACTCTCCTAACTGAGATCAGTTAATTTAGAACATACTTGGAATCAAACCTGCAGTGTCGCTTGACTCTTGGTTCAGCTAGTTAGCGAGTAAGGTCACTGACACAGCAGTTGATGAATATCTCAAGTCTTGTGCTTGTGGTATTGTTTAGATATTCCATTACTTCTCATTATTGAAGTGCAGCATATATTAATAGTAGTACAGATATTCCGGAGGTGGTGCATCCATTTCCGACCAAAACAAACTGTAAAGTTGAATTTAGTAATTAGCTGGCTTCGAAAAGTAAATTGATCATGAATGATACTGGACAACTGCTTTATTAACGTTGTTCAGGAAAGGAATGCATACCTAGGAAATGCAGGACAAGCTCTACGGATGTATTAATGTGCAACATCTGACGCATGCTCAATTTGATTATCTATCAAGCATCTCAAAAGAATAAGATTAACACTGTTGTACTCGAAACACATACAGCAGGCTATGAGCAGACTGTGAGGTACACATACATTGTTATGAACATAATTAACTCTGAAACAATGCATGGCATTCTTGTACTTTATACGTCAGATACAATCTTAAATACGTGATGCATAATGTCTATATTGTCTGTATTTAGGAGAAGGCTATTAGCTATACTCTGCACAAATAATAAGGAGCCAATTCCACAAGGTTTGAGTGGGTGAAATAAATAGTAGATCTACTTTCTGCCTAACCCGAGAAAAGCAATGAAGATGCAAGTTCAAGCTTCCACTCACTTAATTATAATGTGAAAAAAGGACAGTAACTAGAACAAAGGAAGATAAAAGGAAATAAGTTCTGAAAACCTTGAGGGGTACTTCAGCTGTAAGGTTTTAGTCAGAGATCATGGTTGTTTAATTCATGCCTTGAAATATCAGCTGGAGTGACTATTTCTGTTGTTCTTTGAGTTTTTATTGTTTCCTGACTCCAGGCACTTTTCCTTCTTGAGATACCGAGAGAAAACATTTTCCAGCTGTTGACAGTTCTGCAGTCAAAAATTCACCTCCTTAGGTCTGCCAAAGCAGCTTGTTCAATTATCAGCCTGTTTTGTGTAGCCAAGGTTCCATCTCCAATATGTGTAAATTCCCATAAATGTGCACATCAGAATATGAGATGAGGGTCTGTTCGTGTCAGAATAATTTCAGTGCCTTTGATAAAATATTTATTTTAGTTCAAACATTTTTGTTTGTTCCACATTTGTTTCATGAAGCTGAGCTAACCTTTGTGATTAGGAAATTGCTGAAGCTATTTTAAATCAGTATTTTGTCTCTTTTAAAAAATGTTTTAGTCCCTGTAAGTCCCAGATATCAAAACCATACAATGGAATTCAACAGTAATAGTACATACTTTATCACCTTCGTGGCAATATTTGCTTATAGAAATCCCATCTTAGAGAATTCAAAGATTATAAGAATATAATGAAGAAATTGGACAATAACAGATCCCTACCAACTTTTAAACCTTTTCTGACTGGAACTTGCATTATTGGTGGACCAGATGTGTTGCAAATCCAGACTTGGCAATGAATAAGGTCATTTGGAATAATTTTTAATCAACTCTTGGGATATTATGACACACTTGCAGGGCAGGTGGAATTTGAACCCAGACATCCTAGCCCAGAGATTAGGGCACTACCAATGCAATGCAAAAGCCCCAGGACTTTTATGCTCACGCTTGGCATTCACTATATTTGCATCACAGATTGTTGAAATAATAATGTAACAATGTTGCAAATAGAATCATATCCAATAAGTTATATTTAACTACTTAATTCAAAATCAAGAGAAAGAATAAAAGATAGAGAAGACACTGATGTGAGTTAGAGACAAGTTACCACAAGAGGGAGAGGAAAGGCACCAGAGCGGAAGGGATGAAGAGGTGACAAAGAGAGGAAAAATAAGAAAATAATTTAAAAATTCATCAGAAGCAAAGATCATTGCAATCTCATTGTCCTAAAACGTGAATAAGTATGTGGCAAGGTAGGTATGCCAAATGTATAAAAATTCTTGATCCATGAAATAAGACGCTGCCAATCACAAAAATGAACACTGCTTTTGTACAGACATTGGAATTACTCCATGTTTACAAAGGTCCACATAGTTTATGCACTCCCTTCCTGGTAGTTCCAAGGCACATTGACAATCCAATTGCTAATCAATCAGAGCAATCAAATTAATCCAATTAATTCAGAACAGACCTAATAATCGAGTTCCGGGAGCCATTGGTCCAAAGTCACTGAATTCCTTTTGAACAGGCACACTTCCTATATGTCACATTTTCATTTACTCCTATGCTGTACTCCAAAAGAAACCTTTTGAAAAAAGTATAATTTGCGTGAATGAAAAGATAGGCACATGAATAATACAAATATAACATCTCAATATTTTGCCTAAATTGAATTTTTAAAATACTGTTTGGAAGTGTGAGATTCCGTAGTTTCTTTGTTCCCTTCCTGGGCCTCCAAGGTTACTGGCATGTTTGGACCAATAAATCACATAATAAGTTCCAATTGTTCTGTACATGGCACTGTGAAAGATCATGACATGTCACTCAGAGTAGCTTTGGCATTGGTTTCCAGACTTAAATGAATAGACCAGGCAGAATTGCAGCAGCATTATAAATCTAGTGATTTCATGATCATTATTCGGTTCCATTGGCAGCCTCAACACAAAGCTAAAGCTTTTATTTACTTTACCAAGGCCAACAGGGGAGCAATTAAAATTATCCAGCAACTTGCAGAGAATGTGAACTCATGATGTATCACCTGCAAGTTCCTGGATTCATTATGAATGAATATGGATGAGAGTCATTATTATATCAAAATAGTCACTATTTATAATGAAGGTACAGTCGAAGTGAGGCAGTTGGTGCATAAGATGGAGATTGAGTGTCCTTCACAGGTGTCCATCTTTCTTTTTGACCCAAAATGACTCAGGACTTTTCACTGAAGCTGTTGGGACATAGCACACAGGCTAAACCTGTGCACCTATATGAAAGGTTATGGAATGTTTCTTCGCAATCCTGAAAACAGTGATTGGGAATATTCCTTGCAACGACCATAAAACATCCTGTTGATGGCAAATGTTTGAAAAGAGGGACTGATGGTGCTACCATTCTGTCTTTATTTCTGAATGCCCCCATTCCCCCATTTCCCCATTTCCGCATTCACCCTCCCCACATAACTTATCGGTGGCTTGGGTGTTCCAACATCCTGAGACTCCAGGGCTGTTCTTCCAGCAGCCACCATGAAATCTCAGTGATACTGCTAAGCACAAGAGCTCCTGGCCTCTGATTTTCTGGAACTCCCTCTAACCGGGACTTCTGTTCCTGGATTTTTTATTCCAGGGAAAGGTCCATCGGTGACGCAGAGCTGGCCCATAGAAAGTCTTTGACACATAGGAAGTTTAGAGCATAGAACAAAACCATTTGTCTTAACGTTTCTGTGCAAACGGAAAATCAAGTCACCATACCTAATCTCAGTTGCCAGTATTTGGTCCATAGTCTTGCACATTATGGTGCTTGAGATGCATATCCGGTCACCTTTTAAATGGGTAGGGGATTTCTGCCTTTATGATCTTTTCAGTCTGAAAGTTTCAGACCTTTACCACTTTCTGGATAATCCTTATTTTCTTCATCTCCCTGTTGTTATGCACATTGGCTTAAGATCTCTGCCGGTGGAATCATCAACAAACCTATGCTGGGACTTCTTTAAATTGCCCTTTATCAACCTGATTCTGTAGCGCTCTGATGTATTTTCACCTGCTTGTCAAAGCTACCACAGAACATATCTCCGACAGCTTTTATAAGATTTATACTCCTTGCTGGCAGTCAGAGAAAGAAGAACTCTTCAATGTTAGGTACACTGGAGATTCTTATTTCTGATAAGATGCCAAACTGGAACCCCCATCTGTCCTATTAGATTGACTACACATGTTCAGCTGGATGAATTGAAGATGAGCAGAATAGTTCTGTCTGCTTTCTTGGTTGATATTTGCGTCTCAACCAACAGGACTAATGGTTGGATTATCTGATCATTGTCTCTTTGCTGTATTGCCATAATTGGCAGAATTTTCTGGTGCCATCTGTGGTATTCCCTGAAAGCTAAAGAAGTGCCAAGAGACCAGCTAAACCTCTTTTTGGAAAGGCCTGCCAAATCATATGCCAACCAGGCATTGGCAAGGTCACCCATGGATCTTTCCCTGGAATGAAAAAAAACTCCAGGGACAGAAGTCCGGCTTGCAGAGAGTTCTAGAAAATTGAAAGCCAGAATACCTTGTACTTAACAGCATCACTGAAGTTCCATGGTGGTTTCTGGAAGGACAGCCCTGGAGTTCAGGATGATGGAGTAGCCAAACCACAGCCATATCAGGAGGGCTAGTGGGGAAATGGGGGGGCATGGTAATAGTCAGAAGTAAAGATAGAGGGATGGCTCCATCTGGTGCCTCTTTTAAAATGTCCAGGCCTTTAGTTTGCTGCCAGCAGGGTGCTTTACGTAATGAGGCAATACTTATATTATCTTGTCTAACATGTGAAACTGGGTGTGGATATTGTGGTAATGCAGAATCCAACAGATATTTATTACAACTAACTATTATTTAAAAACATTACATCTCTCAGGAACTTATGTATGGCTAATAATAAGCCTTTTTTTTCAACAGGGAACTTTGCTTCCAATTTGGGTTTGCTTCATGTCACCTGCCGTAAGATGGACCCTGTGATCATTATACACTCGGGTCATGCGCTGTGATGCAATGATATCATGAGCATGCAAAAAAAGCATGCTGACAAACTTTCCATGCGATAAAACACAACAAACACACACTAATTGCCCCTCCTATGAGTTGTGAAGTGACCCACACTGTTTGACCTGCCATGCATTGCCCATGGCGACAGTCCTGTTTTTCACTGAGTCTTTCCCAGCAGCAGTGGGACTAGGCCCTTAAATTGGCCTTAACTGACCACTTAAAGACCTGAATTATGCCAGGGCAAGAATTTGACTGTGGGCTTTCCTGCCCCGAATTTAATTCTAGTGGAGGCAGAAAGACAGCCATGTTCAGGTACACAATCACCCGTTAATTAAGTGTCCTTCCCACCTCCAAATTGGTCACCAGTGAAAGGAGAAGATTCTACACAATGACTGCACCCAAATGACTCTAACAGACTTTGGAACACCCAAGCTCATGAAAACTTCACTTAATTGCAAGTCTTGCTGTTATTTTGAGCCAGACATAGAGATGGTGGTTGTTTATCACTTGTGTGATGTGAATATTTCTTGGTACTTATTATTCTAAGCTAGGATACCAATCATATAGGCAGGGACTATTTCCGCATCTGAACAGAACTGAAGACTCTGCAATTATCACCTAATATTCCCACTTCTGACCTTACGGCAGAGTGAAAGCCATTGATGAAATAACTGAAGATGATTGGGCTTGGAATACCACCCTGAGGAATGCCTGCAGCAATGTACTGTGGTGGAAATATTTGGCTTTTAAAAATCACAATCACCTTCCTTTGTTAATTAGACATTTCTTGTTAGTATTTGGAGTAAATTGAATTGATTGAAGACTAGCATTTATAACATCGGTGACCTCAGGAGGAAGTTAACATCACCATTATGCCACCATGTCACACTGAGACTGAAGAAGAGGGAATATATGTGGAAGACGTACTCAATGACGACTCGTCACATCCTTTGCTTGAGATTGCATATAAATTAATTGTCATGACTGATACACCAGGTTAGTTATAGAATGTAAGAAATATCAGATTTGGACAAATGTTTAGAACATAGTTTGAGAGTCTAAAGAAGTGTGTGTTTTAAACGAGAGCAGCCAGTACAGATTTGTTGAAAGCAAAATAAATTCATAAAAAATGTCAAAGAAGTGACAAATTGAATTGGCAACAGGAATGCAGTAAGTGCAGCATACGTGGATTTTCAGAAAGTCTGTGAAAAGGTTTCTTGCTGGAGAGATTAAATAAATAAAATTGAGGCATAAAAATGGAGACGTTGCACATAAATTAAGAAAATGCTTTGATCGGCAAGAAGCAAAAAGCAAATTGATTTTTCTCAGACTTCAGAATGGTTAGAAATGATATTGGGTGGTCACTGTTCTCACTATGTGTGTGTTTTCAACTTGGGCATTGGAAAGAGAATACCAAAACTTTTTTTTTTAAATAACGGAAGAAGCTTTGTAAATACTGAAGTGGATTGTGGAAGAGTGCCAAATAGAAAAGAATTTCAGCCCATTTTCGGTGTCAAACTTAACAATGTCCTGCCAGTTTGTGCTAGAAGTTGGAAGCCTGAGGCTCATTCAGAATTTAGCCTTGGGCCTCATTTTAATTATGTCAGAAAGCTGCTGGCAGTTTCTCTGCATTCAGAGGCAACTTGCCTAAATTTGGTGATGAAATTTGGGTCTACTATCTTTCTTTATATGTGTCCATGGGCTGTGGCTTTGCAAACAATTATTGCCAATCCCTTATTGCTCAGCAGAAAGTAGTTCTGAACTGCCTACTTGAACCACTGCAATCCTTGAAATGCAGTGACATCTAGGAATGTTAAAAAGGGAAATCTTTCCACCATTTTGCAGGAGAATAGACTGAGGAAAGTTTTATTTCAATATTATGAAGAGTTCTTGCAGGAAGAATGGCGAAGAAGAGTGGCAGCATATTTCCAGGTGAGTGATGCCATTTATGCATCAAAATAATTCAGTTCAGCATCCAGTTGTTTGTCTACGTTTCTGAAGTTTCTACCTGCATTATCTGTCCTCAGGATAGGGCCCAATAACGAATTACATTACTTAATATAAAAGTTTGTTCCATACATTGCTTGCTGTTTATTTGTAGACAAATTACTTGACATTAATGCTATAGTTACCTCCTCTGAATGGAAGCAAGTCTTCTCTTGTTATACTCACATACAAACATATGAGTTAGGAGCAGGAGTAGGACATTCCACCTCTGGAGCCTGTTGATCATTTAGACATCTACCCTATGAAGACCCCACCAGATAATTTATGGTTTAACCAAGTCACCTCTTACTCTTCAAAATTCCAGTGGAAATGATCTAGCCTGTCCAACCTTTTCTCATAATATTTCAATTTCAGTTATTAGTCTGCCAAACCTTATCGGACCTTCCTCCAATGCAATTGCATCCTGTACACAGTACTTCACTTGTAGTCTCATCAGTGCTCTGTATAACTGAGGTGTAACCTGCATTATTTTGTATTCAGTTTCATTCTTGATATATGATAACATTTTCTAATTACTTGCTGTACCTGCGTACCAACCTTTTGTAATTCATGCATGAGGCCATCCAGTCCCTCTGCATTTCATAGTTCTGCAATCTTTCACCATTTAGATAATGTCTTTTTTAACACCTTTTCTGAAATTATACTCCATTTGACACACTTTTGCATGGATGCTTAAGCCATCAATAGCTTTTTGTAGCCTCCCAGTATCCTCTTCACAACTTACTTTTGTGCTTGTCTTTGTGTTGTCATCACATTTGGCAATCATACCTTCACACCCTTCATCCAAGATGTATAAATTTGTATAAATTACAAACAGTTGAGGTGCCAGCATGGATCCCTGTGGTTTACCACTCATTACACCTTTGCGAAGCTTAAGCAGACCCATTTATGCCTAGCCATTTCCTCCCAGCCAATTTTCAATTGTGCCAAAGTTATTCCTTACACGTTGAGCTTTTACTTTCCGCAATAATGTTTGAAATGGCATCTTTACAAATGTCTTCTGGAATCTAAGTGAAGGGCTCCCCCTCATTTGCAGAACGTAATATCTCCTCAAAAACTACAATGGATTGGTCCAGAATGATTTCCCTTGAGCAAAATCACGTCCAATTTGCAGATTACTTTGAACTTCTTTAGTGCCTTGCATTAACTGCTTTAATAATGGAATCCAACAGTTTGCCTCTGACAGATATCAAGCAAATGGACCTGTAGGTTCCAGCTTTCTATCTTCACCTTTTTTTTCAGTAAAGAAATTGTATTTGCCATTTCTCATCCAATTGGATCTTCCCCAGATCAATTAATTTTAAAACATGAATGTCAATCTATCAACAATTTCACAGGCCACTTCGTTTAAGACATGAGGATATAATCCATCCCAGACATGAGCACTTGTCAGCTTATAACTCTAACAATTTACTCAAAACCACTTCTGTGGCAATGAAGGGTCTAGGCCCGAAACGTCAAGCTTTCCTGCTGCTATGATGCTGCTTGCCCTGCTGTGTTCATCCAGCTCTACACCTTGTTATCTGTGGCAATTGTAATTTTCTTGAATCCCTCCACCCTGGCCCCACCTCCCTTCAGGTTCCTGATGTGTGGCAGCTTCTGGGATATCACTTGTATCCTGTTTTGTGAAGAGCAAAGTAAAATACTTAATCAAAGCCGAAAGAACTGCGGATGCTGTAAATCAGAAACAAAAACAAAGTTGCTGGAAAAGCCCAGCAGGCCTGGCAGCATCTGTGAAGTAAAAAGCAGAGTTAATGTTTCAGGTCCGGTGACCCTTCCTCAGACCTCTGTATTTTCCTTCACAGATGCTGCCAGACCTGCTGGGCTTTTCCAGCGACTTTGTTTTTGTGCAATGTGAAATACTTGTTCAATTCACCATACTTTTTTACATTTTCCAAAATTAATTCTTCAGGCTCATTTTATACAACTTTCCTTTTTAAATACTTGTCAAAACTCTTACTAGTTTTATATTTCTAGCTAGCTTTTGCCAATCCTCTAAGTTTTAATAGAATCATAGAATCCCTACAGTGTGGAAACAGGCCATTTGGCCCAACAGGTCCACACCGCCCCTCTGAAGAGTATCCCACCCAGACCCATTCCCCTAACGCTGCATTTCCCATATCTAGCACACCTAACCTAAACATCCCTGGGCACTGTGGGCAATTTAGCATAGCCAATCCACCTAGCCTGCACGTCTTTGGACTGTGGGAGGAAACCAGAGCACCCAGAGGAAACCCACGTAGACACGGGGAGAATGTGCAACCTCCACACAGTCGGTCATCCGAGGCTGGAATCTAACCTGGATCCCTGGCGTTGTGAGGCAGCAGTGCTAACCACTGAGCCACCGTGTAACCATTCATGTTTATTTGTTCATTCTTCACATTTTTTTTTCCATTTTATGTCCAATGTTCTGAACTACCACCTGTCTTTTTACAATTTGATGTTTTTGTTTTTAGTTTACTACTGTATCTAAGATTTCTAATTAACCATCAATGATGAAATTTGAATTCAATTAGATTTTTTCTTAATTGTCTATTCTATGTATTCTGAAATATTCTCTTAAGAATCTTCCACTTTGTTTCTGTTGACTTAATTTTAACCTAATTTGCCAATTCTCTTTAGTCAGCACTGCTATCCTGCCCATGATTCCCCATAGTTAATTTTAAAGAAGTAGTTTCAAACCCACTTCTCTCTCCTTCTGAGACAGTAGGAACTGCAGATGCTGGAGAATCTGAGATAACAAGGTGTAGAGCTGGATGAACACAGCAGGCCAAGTAGCATCAGAGGAGCAGGAAGGCTGACGTTTCGGGCCTAGACCCTTCTTCAGAAATGGGG
>JAHRHZ010000019.1:44908458-44932999 GCA_024137785.1 Ginglymostoma cirratum | reverse complement strand
ATGAAGGGTCTAGGCCCGAAACGTCATCCTTCCTGCTCCTCTGATGCAGCTTGGCCTGCCGTGTTCATCCAGCTCTACACCTCTCTCCTTCAAACTGATTGTAAAATTCAGTCATGTTATGTTTGCTGGTATCTAGCAGTCTCTTCACAATGAGATCCTAATTACTCTAATACCACTGCACAGTACCCGGATGAGTATAGCCTGCTCTTGGGTCAGCTTGTGAACATGCTAAGAAACTACCCTGAAAACATTCTATGAGCTCGTCATCCAATCTGCCTTTGCTCGCCCACATGTAAATTAATTCTCCCATATTTGTTTTTGTGCCTTTCTGGAAAGCTGTCATTATTTTTTTTTTAGTGTTCTGCCCTACCATGTGGATCGTGTTAGGGGTTTGGACACCATTTCCATAAGTGACTCATTGACTTTATCATTTCTCATCTCCCATCAAACTGTTTGCACATCTTTGGTCATTGCTCTCTATTGTGATAATATTTTCATTAACAAACATAGCCAACTCTCCATGGTTTCATAGTTTCTGGTCATTTTAAAATGTCTTGTACTCTTCAAGATTCAGGCCCAATAAATGGCATCCTCCAATCATGTCTCTGTTACGGCTACAAGTCTTATGGTTTAGTATTTATTTGATGTATTGTTCTACGTTTTATTTTTAGATTTTCGCAACTATATTCAATATAACCTTCTATAAAATGATATAAGATTAAAAAGACACATGTGCAGCATAAATACCATGATAAAGCTCCTTAGAGGCTGGTAACCCATCACCAAGTCACTCTTAATTTACACGTGGAGAGTCCTTGACACTGATCTAGCTTCCTCTGAGCCAGCTGTCAGACTGAACAGAACATCTGTCACTCCTCTTTATATCTGTCAGCCAGGGTTCCCTGATTGGACCAGGTTAACAGCCTCAATCAGGGAACTCATATTCCATGAGATCTACCTGGCTGACCTCATTACAATCACTAAACATGGACAAGTTAAACCCAATGCCTTCTTTCTCTGTGTGGTAGACTCTACAAATGTCACAGGGAAGCCATGGTCCCCAGCTCCATGGCCAAAACATGTTTGGGCTGTATGGAATATGGACACTATGATCCTGATGGTTGCCCATCTGGGAGCAGTGTTAACTGTATTAAGGGAAAGTTTCTGATCTTCCCTCTGGTGGAAGTCCTGCTTTAGAGAGCAGACAGTCAATCGGATGGCCAGCAACTGCACTGTTCCTGCAGTGCCACATGGGCACAGGACTTACTGGTTGAAGCACAGGCAACTGCAGGCAACGTGGGTGTCATGGTTAGAGTGGTTTGGTCTCCAGGTTCAAGAGGTCTGAGCAAATTACTGCAGATGCTGAAATCTGTCCTGAAAACAACAAATGCTGGAGATCACAAGCAGAACAGGCGACATCCATGGAGAGTGAACAGGCTAACGTTTCGAGTCTCAAATTCTGTCCAATTCAATGTGTAAACTCTGAGGTACATATATTGATGCCACTAAACATTCTGCTCTGAATCATCTGCAGATTTAAGCACTTTACACTGATTTTCTGAATTATGCTAGATTAGAGATAATTCCTGTCCCAACACTGATTTTTGGGCTAACCTATTGAGTGTTCTTCAAACTTACGTTTTCCCTGCAGCTTCTAATGTCCACAAATTTCCATTGCCTAGTTGGTTATCCAGTGCAATGTATCTATTGTATGTAGGTTCTTTGAAGTATGAAGTTGCCTAACAAGAATGAGGATAGCCACCTCTCAGGTCTAACCAGAAGGTTCTTGTTTTGTTTAACCAAATGAAGTTTGTTGCGTTACTAAAACTATTTTCAGAATAAATGAATCCGAGCTACATAACTAGATAGACTGTTTGCAGAACACTGGTTTCAGGTTTGTCTTCTGAAAGCTCTTTCTTTATTCTAATAAAAGAAAAATACTGTGGATGCTGGAAATCTGCAGAAAAGTCATATCAGGCATGAAACTTGAACTCTGTTTTGCTTTGTCTGCAGATGCTGCCAGATCTGCTGAGTTTCTCCAACATTTTTTATTTCTTCTTTACCCTGACCAAGTCCCATGACATCATCACAGTCAATGGTGCTTACTACACTGAATTAATGATGAATCCTTGCAATCCTTTCAGACCCACAAACCACATCTCCCACCCACCACATCCTACATCTTCTTTCACTCATACATTAATCTTTATACATTTGTTTATACATTTACATTTCCTACAATATATCCAACTCTTTGACTTTGCAAATTTGTATAGTCTATTCTCCTCCCAATATGTTTTCTTCAGTCTTTGAAGAATGCTGGTTTATTGACTGTACTTAGACTGTCTTCTTGATGGTTTGAGATTGATAATTCTCCTCTGTTCCCAGTTTCACCGTTTGGCTCACCCTGATAAATAATCTGTGATGCCTCAATCATCATGGGATGTTCTTCCTGTTGCTCGTTTGTACAGCCCCTTTGGCAGTGCAGGTAATGAACAGTCTCAATTGATTAACATCTCCATGGACAATCATACCTTTGCTGATAAAATTCCTGATCCACACCTATCACTTAGCTTTGGCAGATACCGCACGTGATAGGGTTTATGGCAATATGTGGATTGCTGTTTACCAAGTAAGATTTGGTCATTGTGAAAGCGTGTGTGTGGAACTAAGATTTTAAGCGGGATCATGATCTGAAGCTTCAGCTCCATGCGGATGAGTGACTGTGACAGTGCTAGACAGTATTGGAGTGTGGTGGCCCTATAATTTAACAGGGCTATGAAATGAAAAGAATATAAATACATGCAGGACTACAGGCAATAATTTAAATTAAATCAGTAAAATCATTAATTAAACACCATAAAGATGGTAAATAGATGACAGCTGCACATTGTGGGGACTCATGAAAATCCTGTGATCCACTGCAAATACACATGCAGTAAGTATCTGCAGCTGGACAAATTTTGACTCTAAATAATTTCGTTGGAAGCCAAAATGTAAACTGTGTGACACGTTGGGGAGGAGGAAAGTTGCCTGAATGGTTTTGGCCTGGGGGCAATCACACCCCATTGGATAGGGTTGTCTGATTGGTCCATGGTCAGGAACAGGATGGTTTCACAGCGAGTGAATGAGGTATGTGGGGTTGGAAGGTAAAAGTAGAGGAGCTTCATCTCTTGTAATTGTCCAACAGGTTTGAGGTGCTTGCAGCCTGTGTATATGGATGGATGTGGAGGTTCAGGGTGAATGAGCAAACTGATTGTAGCTCCATGGTGCAGGTGATCATTTTAGCGGCAGACCTTAATAGGAATGAAGTGATAATAGGAGACAATACATACAGTCAGGGGTTTACACACAGTGTTCTGCATCTGGCTGTGCAAGTCAGAATACCGTGTTTCTTCGATAGTCAGCACTGAGCTCCTACAGGAGAAACATAAGTAACTGACACGTTGGAGTTCTTTTTGTTGCATGACTAACAAAGATATTTAAGGTGGATGAGGAGCTTGATGTGGTGTACATGGATGTTCTAATGACATTTGGTACAAGTGCCCCACATAGAATAGAGTTGGAGACCATGGAATAGAAAGGACAGTAGCAACATGGATACAAACGGACTGAAAGGAAACAGAATGTGTCTGTTAATGGATGTTTGTGGGTAGAGGAAAGTTCATGGTGGAATCCCTCAGGCATTAATGTTGAGATCCTTGCTTTTCTTGATTTGTATCAATGATCTAAACCTTGGTGTACAGGGCACAATTTAAGTAAATTGTGGATGTTATGGAAGTATTGTAAACTGCAAGGAGGACAGTGTAGAGCATGTTTAGAACAGGGACAAGTTGGAAGAGTCGTTGGTAAAGTTCAATGCACAGAAGTGTGAAGTGATACATTTGGAAGCAAAGACATGAAGAGACAATGTAAATTAGAAGGTGCATCTCAAAAGTCGATCGTGCAACAGAAGGACCTAGATATGTAAGTGCATTAGTCATTAAAGGTGACAGAACAAGTTGAGATAACAATTAAGAAAGCATACAATATCATAGACATTAATCAGAGGCATGGAGTTCAAGAATAAGGAAATTATCCTGAAGTAATATAAAATATCAGTTGGTCTCAGCTAGAGAAGTAAATCCAGTTCTGGAGCCGAACTTTACAAAGGATGTGAAGGCATTGAACAGCATGCAGAAAGAATTCATGAGGATGGCTTTGAACATGAAGAATTTCAGTCATGAAGCGAGGTTGGAGAATGGAAACTGTTTTCCTTAGAAAGGAGGAGTCTGACAGGAAATCTGATTGAAGTTTTCAAAATCACGAGAAGTCGAGACAGAGAAAATAGAAAGAACAGTTTTCCACTTTTGAAAGACAATGAGAGCACAGATTTAGAACAATCACATAAAGAAGCAAAAGTGATCTGGATGGAAAAGCCTGTTTTTTTCATATGAGTGAATTGGGTCTGTAATGTACTGCCTAAGACTGTGTTGGAGTCAAGTTCAATTGAGGTTGTCGAAAGAAATCAGATGAATATTTTAAAAAGAACCATGTGCAGGATTAAGGAAACACTGCAGGAGAATGGCAGTAGGTGAGATGCTCATTTGGAGACCAGGTACAGACATAATTGGCCAAATGGCTTCCTTCTGTGCTGTTACAATTTTTAAATTCTGGAATTTTGGTGCCAGGGAGAAGGATATCTGCTTTGTGTTGGAGAGGAACATGCAGTAGCGTGGGAAGTGTCCATGTGTTGCTATCAACTTAGGTAATATTAGCCAAGTGTTCCTGTTTAGAGACAACAATCTTCTAAGGTAATAATCTCTGGCCTATTGACAGAGCCATGAGCAAATTAGGGTAGGAAAAATATGAAATAACTATTTGACTCAAGTTGATAAGGGAGAAATTGGTGTTTATTGATTGGGCATTGTCACTTGCACTGGGAAACATGGGAGCTGTAACTTTGGGATGATCTTCAACTAAACTGTGCTGAGACCTGTGTTCTAACAAGCCATACAACAAAAGTGGTAGGAAGGGCTTTGAAGTAAATAGTGAAGAGGATGGGATAGGAGTGGTAGTGCAATGCCTCAAGTGAGGCACATTGTGATAAATTAAAGAGAGAGGACAAGACAAGACAGCAAGGTAAGAATAAACAATTTAGATTAGTACAAGCATAAAAATTTTAGACTGCCCCAGTAGGTATGATTGGAAGTTGCAAAAAATACACAGATTTGAACACGTTTTATCTAAATGCACAGCAACTCACAACATGATAGATACATTGATGACACAAATGGAAGCAAACATACTTGATCTATTTGTCATTACAGCAATGGAGCTGCATGGTGATAAAGGCTGGAAACTAACTTTTTAAAGGTATTCACATTTGCACTACACGAGTGAAAGAGTTTCTTAGATTCCAATATCGGTATCTAGAATCAGTTTGGGTGAGCTAAGGACCAGTAAGTTGTGGGAAATATTAGTAGAAGGTATTCATGGGCCACCATGTAGAACATGATGCAAATTAGAAAGTTAAAAATGCGTGTAACGAGGGTAGTACGTGCAAGCTTTATATTTACATACAGACAAGATAAACCTAGTTAATACAAATGCTGTGGAAGACAAATTGCTAGAATGGATGCAAGATACTTCTCTAGAACAATACATTGAGAAACCAAACAGAGGGCAGTTTAATTTAGATCCAGTTGGTGCAATGAGAAAGGACTAATTAATAATCTTGTCATAAAAGGTCTCCAGGGAACAGTGGCCATAATATGATAGAATTTTACACTAAGTTCGAAAGTAGTACAATATCAAACTGGGATCTTAAATTTAAACAAAACAAAGTACAAAGATATGAGGGGCAAAATGTGTTTTGACACTTGGAGACAAAATTGCAAACTATTAAATTAAAAGGGCAATGTCTATTATTTATAAACATGATGTACAATTTTAAACAAATTCATATTCCTTCAAGCAAAAAAGCAAAACAAAAATGTATTCTAAGCATGGCTAATAAGAGTAATAAAGGTTTTATTAAAACAATGAAAGAGGCTTATTAGGTGAGCAAAGATTGCAAGACTAAGGATTTGGAAAACTTTATCAGCAAAGAAGGACCAAGAAACTGACAAAGAAAGAGAAAATTTGAAAAAACCAATAAACTGTACAAGCTTCAACATGTATAAAGCAAGCATTTATTAAATTCAAGGGAAGTAGGGGAGAGGGTGGCATTGCAGGCATAGACAGAAGAATTTATAATGTGGAATAAGGCAATGATAGAGAAACTAAACAAATACTTTCTGTCTGTCCTTTCAGAAGAAGATAGAAGAAAACCTCCCAGGAATTCTAGAGAGACCACTATAGAAGCAATTCCTTCTCTGTTCCAGGTTGAGCTAGCTTAGAATGACAGGTGAGACCCATTTAGTCACATGGTGTTCACTGAGCAGAGGGACATGACGGATGTTGAGGTTAGGGATAGATGGTTGATTACTCTAGGTCAAGTCAGCATAAGGAGGGGGGAAGTGTTGGGTATTCTAAAAGGCATTAGGGTGGATAAGTCCCCAAATCCAGATGGGATCTATCCCAGGTTACTGAGGGAAGCGAGAGAGGAAATAGCTAGGGCCTTAACAGATATCTCTGCAGCATCCTTGAGCACGGGTGAGGTCCCAGAGGACTGGAGAATTGCTAATATTGTCCCCTTGTTTAAGATGGATAGCAAGAATAATCCAGGTAATTATAGACCCCTAAGCCTGACATCAGTGGTGGGGAAGCTGCTGGAGAAGATACTGAGGGATAGGATCTACTTACATTTGGAAGAAAATGGGCTTATTTGTGATTGGCAGCATGGTTTTGTGCAGGGAAGGTCATGTTTTACCAACTTGATAGAATTCTTTGAGGAAGTGACAAAGTTGATAGATGAGGGAAGGGCTGTAGATGTCATATACATGGACTTCAGTAAGGCGTTTGATAAGGTTCCCCATGGTCGGCTGATGGAGAAAGTGAAGTCGCATGGGGTCCAGGGTGTACTAGCGAGATGGATAGAGAACTGGCTGGGCAACAGGAGACAGAGAGTTGTCGTGGAAGGGCGTTTCTCAAAATGGAGAACTGTGACCAGTGGTATTCCACAGGGATCCGTGTTGTGACCACTGTTGTTTGTGATATACATAAATGATCTGGAGGAAGGTATAGATGGTCTGATTAGCAAGATTGCAGATGACACTAAGATTGGTGGAGTAGCAGATAGTGAAGGGGACTATCGGAGAATGCAGCAGAATATAGATAGATTGGAGAAATGGCAGATGGAGTTCAATCCAGACAAATGTGAGGTGATGCCTTTTGGAAGATCCAATTCAAGAACGAACTATACGGTAAATGGAAAAGCCCTGGGGAAAATTGATGCACAGAGAGATCTGGGTGTTCAGGTCCATTGTACCCTGAAGGTTGCAACTCAGGTCAATAGAGTGGTCAAGAAGGCATGCAGCATGCTTTCATTCACCGGACGGGGTATTGAGTACAAGAGTTGGCAGGTCATGTTGCAGTTGTATAGGACTTTGGTTCGACCACATTTGGAATACTGCGTACAGTTCTGGTTGCCACATTACCAAAAGGATGTGGATGCTTTGGAGAGGGAGCAGAGGAGGTTCACCAAGATGTTGCCTGGTATTGAAGAGAGGTTGAGTAGATTAGGATTATTTACATTAGAAAGATGGAGGTTGAGGGTACAAAATCATAAGAGGTATAGACAGGGTGGATAGCAAGAAGCTTTATCCCAGAGTGGGGGACTCAATTACTAGGGGTCACAATTTCAGTGTGAGAGGGGAAAATTTTAAGGGAGGTACGCGTGGAAAGTTCTTTACGCAGAGGGTGGTGAGTGCCTGGAATGCGTCGCCAGCGGAGGTGGTAGAGGTGGTCACGATAGTGTCATTTAAGGTGTATCTAGACAGATACGTGAATGGGCAGGGAGCAGAGGGATACAGATTCTTGTAAAATAGGTGACAGGTTTAGATAGAGGATCTGGATCGGCGCAGGCTTGGAGGGCCGAAGGGCCTGTTCTTGTGCTGTAATTTTCTTTGTTCTTTGTTCTTTGTATTTCTCAGCTTCTAAATCTTTCTAAGAGTGGATCCTATTCAGATAAATGTATTCAACCCCATTGAAGTGCCTGAGGAACTGGGTCTCCCATTGAACAGAGAAGCTAAATTATCCAAATTATCCAAATGGTGCATTTATTGTCTGTTGGCTCCTTTGGAAGTCCTTTTGAAGAACTGCTTTGAAAATTGAGGACAAAAAAAGAAAAATCCCTGTGCAAAAATCAATGGAATAAATCAGGGATTGTATCACCTCCAATAGACCCTGAGACTAATGGGGTAGAGACAAAAGTAGATAGGAGGATTTCACAGTTATCAATGTCTGGTAATCATCAAGTATCACAACACATAGAGATAATAATGCATTTGTTTTGGAAAGGAACACAGGAGTGAAAGATCATAGTTCCCTATCTACAGATAGTGAAAACCTTACATTTATTCAATAAATGGTCCAAACTTCCATTATATTTCACTATTTTTAATATAAATGCATTTATTCCCATATAATACTTTTTGCAGTATCACACACATACAAACACGTGCACAACTTTTATTAGTGTTAAATATCTGTTTCCATTAATTAGAAGGTAAGGCTGCAGATGCCTACTTTCCAAATCTCAACTGACATTGGTATGTCTTCACCTTCATGCATACAAGACACACTGGAGATTGACAATGTTACAATTAACAAGTGACAAATGTCGCACTGCAGTGTTTTAGATTAAAAAGTCATCAATCAGCTATTGTCACTATTCTCATGGAGCCACTAGTTCTATTCCTCGGGGCCAAATGTTTGACTTTTGCTAATCAATCTTTTACATTGAAGTACGCTGATTTTTTTTGGTGTGGGTCCTGCACTAATGACCAAGCACGCTAAAGACCTGCTTAATCAGTACCCTTGAACCTGTTGCTTCACACCATCATATCTCAAGTGTTGTGGAGAGATATGATGAACCTACTTACAGAACATTCCCTTTAAACTGACAGTTGGGAAGTCACTCCTCTTATAAACCTGGATTGATGCAGAGACAGCTAACAAAGAGGTCTCCATGATTTTTTTTTTTATCCTCATAGAGTTGTAAAGTTATATAGCATGGAAAAAACTTCAGCCCAGCTCGTCCATGCCAACCAGATATCTAAACTGATCTAGTCCCATTTGCCAGCATCTGGCCAATATCCCTCTACTTCCTATTCATATACCCATCTAGATGCCTTTTAAATGTTGTAATTGTACCCACCTCCACCACTCCCTCTGGCAGCTTGTTCCATATACACCATGCTCTGTGTCAAAAAGTTGCCTGTCAGGCCCCTTTTAAATCTTTTCCCTCCCACCTGAACCCTATGCTGTCCAGCTTTGGTCGAGCATTCTTTAGTTTGCTAATCTTGACCCCTTCATCAGTACCCAATTTGAATTTTCTTTGTGCAACAAGAAAGACATTTACTTCTCATCAATTCCGTGTAGAAATACATTTTGAATTACTGAACTTCCTGAAGAAAGCTCCAAATGCTTTTTTTAACAATGAGCTCCGAGCCAAACTGATATCTGAAGAAGATTCCCAACCTGAAACGTCAGCTTTCCTGCTCCTCTGATGCTGCCTGGCCTGCTGTGTTCCTCCAGCTCGACGCTGTGTTATCTCTGACTCCAGTATCTGCAGTTCTTATTATCTCTCAAGTAAATCATTTTTTAAGATTCTTTCTTGGATAAAATGCAATGATTTCTCTTTTAAATATAAACCACTTATGATGCCTTACATGCCAATCTACTCCCACAGTAAAACCATGAGACACAGTGGGTTTCCAACTTGCTTCACTTTCTAATGCAGATTTCTTGATGGAAATTCCTGTCACTTGCACTCGTGTCACTGATTTAGCATCCTTTTCCTTATGGTACAATCTTTTCTAAAGACTCCTTTAACATTCCAATATTACAACCAGTTTAACAGTCAGCTTCCAACAATTTGCTTTTATGCACCATGACTTACAACAGTGAAAACCTATTGGTTTCTGTACATTACTTTTATTCTTGATACTATAATTTTATTGACTAGAACAACTCCTGTCTTTGCTCTAAAGCTAGATTCTGCTCTATTCTTCCTACTTCCAGTGACAAGTGACAAGTTACTAATACCCAGTTGATTGCAAGAAATATCATAATTTAATAATACCATAAGAAATATCATTAGCATTTGCCAGTGCTGTCATTGTCTTGATGTTAGATATCTGACTCTCTCCAGATGGGAGTTGCTCTGTAATCATGATTTCCCTGATTTTTTTAAAAAGTTTGTTTTAACTTCAATCAACAAAACTATTGATCATATAATGTTTTTTGTCCATTGAATTCAACAAATGACTGGGTTCATCTTTAACTTCCTGAACTTTAATTGGAAAGCCTTAGGAACAAGTTTATAAGCATTAAGTATTGTCTTTTAACTTTTTACACTCTGAAGGCTGTTCATCTGAGAGATTCATGGAAACATCCATGGCTTTAATCATCAGGACAATTTCTTTGAGGGTAAGTGCCCATTGGTGTCTTGGCTACTTGAATTTTGTAGCAACTTTTTCCCATGAAACATCCATAAATGTAGGTACTACACAAAGACTGTTAGTGAAATTTGTGATTTCCCTTCTTATCTGAACTATTAGACTCGAATATATCCCACAAAGTGAATTTCTTGCAGCATTTCATGATTTCTGAGTTCTTTCTCTCTTTAAGTTCCCTTATCTATTTCCTCTGCACAAGTTCATCTTTCTGGTGTTCAAGTTCAAATCTTAGTGTTCACTTTCTTTCTCTTTTCTAAGTTAAAGTTTTCTCTTTTTTTTATCATTTCAAGCTGCTTTCCCTGAAGTTCATTTCTAAACAATTTTAGTTAACCTAAATTGGATTTACTTCATCTTTTTTGAACAGCAGATTCTGCCTATTAGTTCAACTGTATCTGCTTTTTTAGCACTGCTTTTACTTCTAACTCCAACTAATGCTAATGCTATAAACCTTGCCTTTGTTTAGTTTTTGCAAACGACTCAGAGCCAAACTTGCCCTTTCTTAAAAAGTCATAACGAATGAGGAATCCATTTTGTTTTCCATTCACTGCAAAAATCTTTGCACCCTCACACCACATCAAATAGCATATACGATTCAAGACAGATGATGTCTGTTTCCTTTCTAATGATTTCACTTTAAAATGCTATGTCTACAAAAGAAGCCGCATTCTTTGCAGTGAGCCCTAATTATGTCTCAATACCTGTGGGATTTGAAATCCATAGACAAAGACAGGGGCCTCCGTGTTATGTTACGTTCCCCGAGAAGGCTGCAATAATTTATGTTAATGGTCAAGCTAAGGACTAATAACTTTTTTTTAAGTAGACAGTATTTGACATCCCAGTCACTTACTAAGGTACGAAAGTCATCAAATTCCACAAGAAACCAAATTAACTTCACTATACAAGTTGAGACAATAATTAAATCTTCAATATATGAACAACTTCTAACATCCAAAATTAGCATAGGGTAAAATGGGGAACAGACAAATTGTAGTGACACACCCCACGCAGCACATCAAATAGCAAATGCAATGCAGGACAGAACACATGGATGTCTCAACAGCCCTGCAGAAGCAAGTGAAACTAAGTCATCAAATTTCCTTAGAAATGTCTCTTCTTTTTAAAATCTAGATTTGCAACATCCTTAAACAGTGCTCCATCGTGGACTACCTCAGTGACTTCTCATGTCCTAGTAGCGCAGTCTTTTCCCATGAGACTAATCTGCCACATTCCTGAGGCTGTACTCCCAAAACCAAATATAGGTAAAGTTCCAGCTCTTTTGCAAATTGTTGTTGTGGGTAAATCATCACCAGTTACTTTTAATTTGGCTACCTGTTAAGAAATCTCATAGACAATCAGTAAAGTTTATTGCGTGTAGCAACCAAAATAAGACCCCTCAAGTAAGCAAGTTCTGCCCACAACCCAACTTGGCTTTTCCCAGATTAATGGTGGAACTTGGTGGTCTGTCTCTGGAAGTGTCCAGGGTTCGATCCTTATGCAAAGTTGTTCTCCAGACTTCTGCTACCAGATTGTTCTGGTGTTTGATTTTTACACACATTTTCATCCTTCAGATCATTATTGATGATTCTTTAAAGTCCTTTTATCCAAGTTACTGCAGGTCTGCAGCTTGCCTTCTTATCAGAAGTTGCTTCTTTGGTCCTTGTTCCATGTGACATTGACTGTCTGTTTGAGGGCACAGCTTTCTTGCAGTTAACTCCATAAGTTCTGCAGGGCAATCCTTGTCCTTTGTGACAATGAAGCACCCAGTTTATCAAGCAGACATCAAAGCAGTGTTGTTCATGTAGTTTCAACTCTCAGACATGGCTAATTGCTTTCAATTCCTGTATAACTTTGTCCTTGTCTATAATAGTTTATTCCAGACAGTGTTATTGCTGCTTCTTTTCATGTGTAAATTTATCTTTTGATCATTAATTCAATCCATAAACAGTTATTAAAGTTCTGAAACCTGTATTCTCGCACTGTTAACATTCCAAGCTCCAACATTTCTCAACTGCAC
Organism: Ginglymostoma cirratum; assembly: GCA_024137785.1. Classification (NCBI taxonomy): domain Eukaryota; kingdom Metazoa; phylum Chordata; class Chondrichthyes; order Orectolobiformes; family Ginglymostomatidae; genus Ginglymostoma; species Ginglymostoma cirratum. Next base: position 44,920,381 of record JAHRHZ010000019.1, on the reverse strand, counting down.
TGGGAAAATGCTTCTTGTGGGATTCCTTCATCCCGCTCTCAGCTACATTGAAGTATCAGTGGCTCCTAAGTGTTGAGTCTTAAACAAGATGTAATTTATTGTATTAAAAAAGAAATCAGTTCTCAGTTGTACGTCCTTCATCCAATAGCCTTGGGACTAGGCCTTTGGCAGACCAAAAGTATTTGCTTCAACAGGAGATCAAGTATGTTCAATGTACAAACACTTTAAAGGCCATAACATCACCTCGACTTGTATCAATCACAAGCCAAATGACTGAATAATTTTCCAATTGGACACCAAAAGCAAGATTTCGGATACCCAACCTAGTCAAATAGTAACTTAAAGTGATGTGAATAAAGATTGTTGCAAAATCACTAGATACCACACTAGGGAAAACTAGAAGTGTTACAGGTGCTAGTCCACAGTAGTTGAGAGCCTGGTGAGTCCCTGATTAGGGAGATGCCATCTGTACAAATTATATTGGCACTTTCAGGTATATATTTGACTACATTTGGAATCCTATGAACTGTTTTGGGTACTACTGAAGAAGGACATTTTTGCTTTGGAGAGAGTGCAGATTTACAAGAATGATACTTGAGTTCACATTTTCATCTGGGTGACAAAGTGTTTTGCAGTGCACAAATGGCTACACCTTGATATTTTTTAGAGGAAATCAAATTTTCCTCTGCATTCCTGACTCTGCACCATTTTTCTCTGGCCCTTTTGCAGGTCAGAATGCCTAGTGCATAAAATGCATACATTTACCTACTGAAGTTTGGTTCCCCACTTTACATGGGAAAATAAATATCAAATTTCCTCCCACACATTATTTTTGTCTTGTGGAGCAGCATTTTGGAAGCTCATTAAAAGTACAGCAGGTTTGAGAGTCTCCGGAGACGATGAAAACCTACTGAAGAGTCATGTACATTCTGAAAGATAGGTGGAAAATATGTTGACATCTTCAGATATCATTGTTAGGTGCTTATTGCAATGAAGTTGCATTTTTAATGAAGTCATTGATCATTGAGATCCATTCTGCAAAATTAAATTAACCCTTATATTGATCAGCATTCACTTTATTTACAATATTTTTCCACATATCACACACAGATCAGAAACAAACTTTAATATATATCTAAGTGTTTTGTGACTCTTTTAAGAAACAGATTAAATTGTCAAACAAAGATGTTTGCTATAATTACATGAATGGACTTTTTTTATTCATTCACGGGATAAGGTTGTTGCTAACTAGGCCAACATTTATTGCCCATCCCTAATTGTCCAAAGGGCAGTTAAGAGTCAATGGCATTGCTGTGGGTCTGGAGTCACATGTAGGCCAGACCAGATAAGGATGGCAGCTTCCTTCCCTAAAGGACATTTATAAGTATATTTAGCAAAAACCTTCCAGCTTCTTCTCAAAAGTGAAACAATAGACATCTCCTGATGGAACTGGAATGCTTACTATTGTGCTACAAACTGCCACAGGAACCAAAAATTATTGGAGAAACTCAGCGGATCTGGCAGCATCAGTGGAGAGAAGGCAGAGTTAACATTTCAGCTCCAGTTCCGAAAAAGTGTCACCAGACCCAAAATGTTAACTCTGCTTTCCCTCCACAGAGGCTGCCAGATCTGCTGAGCTTCTCCAATTTTTTGATTCAGATTTCCAGTGTCCTTTGTTTCTTTTGTTTGCCACCGCGATCAATGATCTTCAAGGAAAGTTCCTATGCATAAGAAGTACAAATTTCCCTATCCTATAGGATGTATTTAAATAGTTCCACTTAAACAGCATTGCCAATATCAGTTGCTTATCAGCAACGTAATCCTTTGTCTCAATGTTACCTGGTGCCCCCACCCACCAGTCCACACCACCCATCTCATCACTGTGTCTCCACAGAAGGCTTTGTTGGGTGATTGTTACTGTGCGTTATCTATCTGCCTTTTAACAGTACAATTTTAAAATGGCAGTCAGTTACAAGCTATTGCATGCATTAATTACTGCTAATATCAAAACTTCTAGCCCCAAGCTACAGAAAGAAAAAAAATCCCTCAGGTGTGTTAAAAAGCAGCCAGCAGCATTTATTTGAGCTCTCTGCAAGTAATCAACCTTCTTTCATCAAGAGAGCAAAGCAGAAACTTACATTTAAGCAATATTCCTCAGAATACCTTCAAAGAAATTTAAAAGAGAAGAAAGTCTCTATGGCACCTAAACAGTGTCTAGCAAATCCACCGCCCCACAAAGGAATTTTGGACTGCTCACTCCAGTTTTGGACTTTTTAGACTCCACTTAAAAACAAGGACATTAATAATTTCATATTCCTCAGTGGTTTTAGCACTCAACTTGTAGCTAACTGAATATTCCCTTTGTCCTTTTCAATTCGGTCTCTGCTTGTATGTTTGCGAGAGTGCCTGTGTTTCAAACGATCTTCCCGCTAACCCTACTTAGGTGTGTGAAATAAACTCTACTTCTGTTTTGATATCATGAAGGTGTTGTTGCAGTCCTCGCAAAATCAAAGTTCACAAACAGTGACAGTGAGAAAATGCACCACCATTTCTTTAAAAAGGGGAAAATTCCAACCTGTTTCCAGGCAGATAGTGAAGGTAGGGAGGGAGAAATTTGAAAACTAATAATCACTCTGTAACATAATAGAGAGAGTACAAAAGCATTGAGAAATGTCAAAGCAGAAAATCCTCTAATTTTTTAGTGCTCTGATATACATGAGCCAACAGTGCTGGCATGTTTTAAAAACAAACAACATTGCTTCTGAGAATAGAAAACAGGTAGTGTGCACCTGTTCCCTGACTGTTGACTGAAAGTCGCTCTACAATGGAAATAATTAACTCTTCTGTTGGAGGATCTGTACTACAAATGCTTAGGCTTTTTAAAATATATTTTCTTGTTTATTTGAAAACTTAATAGGCCCTTAAAGTAGAACATTTAACTTTCCCATTGAGTTTTTTTTATGGTCCATTAACAAGAATTGTGACTTTCAGTTTAAGATTTTATATAAGTTTTCAAAATCATGAGTGGGTGGGACAGAGAAATTAGGGAAAAGCTGTTCCCGCTATAAAAACAAAAAATGAATGAGAGGACATGTATTTTAAGTGATGTGCAAACAACGAGTAGTTAGAGTATGGAAAGTTCAACTGAAGTATTCAAGAGGGCGTTGGAGATTATTTGGATCGAAATGGTGTGCGGTGATTTGGAGAAAAGGCAGGAAATAGGCACTAGGTAATAGAACCGGTGCAGGCACGTAGGCTGAATGGCCTCTTGCATGATAACAATTCTGTGATTCTGAGTTCAGAGTTTACTTAGATTGTTAGAAGCTTAATGTGTTTCCAGTCATTTAAAAATAATTCCCATTGCTATTGCATGACCTCAAAACTGTCGATAGTACGTACTGAGTGTGGATGTATGAAGCACACATGGTGCAGGGGGCACAGAGATAACATGTGGGAATGTGATATGGTCAGGATGTAGTTGAGGGGTAAGGTTTAGGAGACTTACAAACAGCTTTGAGAGGTTGAAAGATGCATTGGAGAACTGAAGCAATCCTTTAACCTCTGCACTTCTGTACCTCTGCAGCAAAGTCTTTATTTTTGGCAATAGTGGAAATACTTAAAGAGAGTGTGAAGGAGGGTAGGGGGTTGGTGGGTGTTAAATATAGGGGTGACCTGAATTTTCAGTATGCCAAATTAAGTAACTTAACTGAGTTATCTTTCCTTTCCAGAAAGGAAGATATAAAGACAGACTGACTGACTGACTAGGCAGCATCAGAGGAGCAGGAAAGTTGATGTTTCAGGTCGGGACCCTTCTTCAAAAGATTTCTTGTCAACTTTCCTGCTCCTCTGATGCTGTATGGCACGGTGTGCTCCTCCAGCTCCACACTGTGTTATCTCTGACTCCAGCATCGGTTGTTCTAACTATCCTTGACTGACTGACTAATCACCGGACATCTCAAAATGTGTTACAATCAATTAATTACTTACAAACTGTAGTCACTGTTGTCATTTGGGAAGTGAAGCAGCCAATTTGTGCAGTACAGGCTGCCACAAGTAAAAATTTCACCTTAAGATCTTCAGCTCCACCGTTCAATAAAATCATAGTTGGTCCGATTGTGGCCTTGAATCCACTTTCTTACCCACGTTCCACATCCTTTAACTCCTTTGCAGGTCAAAAATTTGCCTAACTTAGCCTTGAATATTTTTAATGATACAGATTCCACTGCTTTCTGTAGAAGAGAATTCCAAAGGATAGAGATACTCATGCTTGACAGATAAATATTGGTCAGGATACTAATGGTAACTCCACTGGTCCGCTTTGAAATAGTGCCAGGCAATCTTTCGCATCCATCTGTGTATTTGGGCCTGGGTTTAATGTCACAAAATGATTAAATCAGTTCTCATGATGTTGTGATAGTGTTAGAAAAAATGTACAATAAATATTCAACTTCTGTCATTTGATTTTCATACCTGATGCATTCATGGACTAAAATATTTGTATCAAAATCATGAAACATAGACTTAAAATAACTGCAGTGATTAAGTGACCATAATTTTACAAAAGTTCAAGAGATTTATGTGGAATAAATAAAATTGGCTGCAATGAAATTATCATTTTATCTAGAGACATGGAAAGTGGATGCCAGGTGTCAAGAAACTCAAATCTGATGTTTAATTTATATGAATGTTGCCATAATGTGTGTGAAAGAGTAATCACAAAGACTATGAAGCCAGACTTGCGAATGCACAAATGTACAATGGGCTAGATATTAGTTACCTCCTCTCTGTTTTTGATGGATATGCCTGTAATATAAGCCAGTAGTTATCACTCCACCCTCCCCCCACCCCCATACTACAGAGGTGGGAAAGCATTAAAAGTAGCAGCCAACCCACTATATTTAGGTAAATAATTATGAATCAGTTGAGTTTATTGGAATTTCAATTTACTCTGATTATGCATTGTCCATGCCAAAGTATGTTTGGTGTGGGCAGCTGGGCAGGATTGGGCAAGTTTTTTTTAAATTAGGGTATAAGACAGCACAAAGAAAGGGAAAGCATTATCTTCAAAAGTGCCCTTTGCACATTGGTGCACCCATTCTGAAGATACGCTCCCTTTCTTTTGCATGCACTTGCTTTGAAAAACACCACCCCTCCTGACCGCCATCCTTGCTTCCCTTCCCACGCTTTCCAAACCTTCTGTGACCCAGTACGTGAGACTTAGTCATTCCAGGATTTATTCTATTTTCTTTAAGGGCCTGCCTGCAATACCGGCAAAGCGCACTAATGAGCCTGTGGCACTATATTCTGCTGCAGCTCTTGTCTAATTGGATTGGCCTGCAGCTCCCAAGGTGACATCTCTCTAGTGAAGGGTGGAAGTCCCTTAAGTGAACAATTCATTCTGCCCACAACACATTATGGCTAGAAGTGGGCTTCTTTCTGATTGGTCAGCTTGCTGTCGACCTTCTCTGCAGATTGGCCAGCAGTCCACCCACCCCACTAATTTTCAATCCAATTTTCAGTTGCTGATTGGCAGAATAGCAGAGACAGAACACGGATTGGAAGAAGCAAGGTCTGAAAGATTATGTCTCCCTATTTTCCTCCTCAACTTGTTGAAAGCCAGCCGCAGCAATGAAGCAAATCGGAGAAACAATCATTTACCAGGAATTCAAGGATACTATGAGTTTTGTTACTGATGAGGATACTGCATATTTTTTATCTCTCTGTCCACCTTCCTACTTTCAAACTTTATACCTGTGTTAGTGTATATGTCTAGAATTTATTTACTTTTCCCCAGGTTTAGCGATAAAATTCCTGTTTCTTTCAATCAGGGAAACCTGTTAATTGCTTCCGTAATTTTGACAAATTTTATGCTTCAATTGAATTCTGGCGCAGCTACATACAGAAAGAAATAAAAATATTTGTCGCAACCAACTCAGGACTAAAAAGATGGGACTCATTCCTCCTCACCTTGTTATAGGAGTGGTACATTCAAGTGTCTGCTTTGGTTTCATGATATGTCATTGTTGGATTGTTTGTAATGAGACAAGTTCTTCTCCAGCCTATGTACAATCTTTCCAATACCTCACTTCCTCCAAAATTAACCATCCTTTTAAACCCGGACACACACTCACAAAGCCCAAAGGATGGCTGAGACATCCCTTGCCATTCAAATAAAGCATCAAGGTCCTTTTGCTACTCTCTGTGATACTATTATTCTCACCGTCTACATGATTTCTGACGCTTTCAGGATCAGCAGCCAAAGACATTGAACCTCATTGTTGTCGCTTACAGATAACCAGGCTGTAGTTCTTGATGGCCTTCTCAGCTAGGTTTATGACAGGGAAGTAAACATCAGTGCAAAAACACAACGGTGAGCCTCATAAGCCCCACCCCTACAGCTCTCCTCTATTTTCTGCCTCTTTCATGCAGCTACAGAGAAATATCTTGACCACAGGTTTCTTTACGTACAGAAACCCTTCCGGTCATCTGCCTAATTTTCCCTTCACAATCCAAAAGTGTTCAAATGTCATTGCCTGAAACCTAATGTTCTGATGGATGTCTAAAGTAATCTGATTGAAGATGCAGGTCTCAACTGGAATAGATTAATTATTCCTCTGATTCATTTTGCCTCCCTTTGGGCATGCTCACTGTGGTTTTGCAGAGATAGCCAATTCCCCTCATTGAGGCTAGTGTGTAATTAAACTTTATTGACCAGTGCTGATGTATAAGTTGCTCTGAGCAGTTGATGCTGAAGAAGTTATTATTGTAGTTACAAGAACAAAATTAACCATAAATAAATAAAGGTTTCTATTACATCTAAGGAAAGGTCACTAGATGATGGATTCATTTACTGGTGGTCAGTCCTTCAAATTAGATTCACAGAAGAGGGCAGCAGAACTTGTCTTTGCCAAAAATAATCACTGAATAATTTTTCTTCTGGAGGTCTGTGAATGTTTTTAGTATCTTTGGTACATTTTGAAGAAGAAGTAGTAATGCTAGTGAGCTGCTGTTTGGTAATGTGTGCAGTATTCCAGTAACTATTTCTGTGCAGCATTGTAATTATAGTCTATTATCCTCATAACACCTTGTAAAATGGAGACATCTTGAAGTTTGCAGCCTGTTGGTAACTGACAGTGAGACAAAATCTGCCGTCTTCCAATTCAACTAAAACTGGTAAGGATATGAAATGATTTTAATTACATTATGGATCCATGCTGTATATGTTATGACTTTAAGAACCTGTAATGCAGCTAGGTATGGTAAATTAACGTTGACAGAGATGATGGTTGACCTATAAAGAAACCCAGCTCTTTGGATTTGATCCCTACTCTCACTGAAACACAAGAACAAAATATTGCTGAAAATTACAAAGGAAAAACAGAAAATATTGTCAGAACGTCAGGTGATATCTGTGTAGAGAGAGGAAAATAGGTGCATGATTTAATGTGCATTAAAGTAGCGTTAAAGTATTAACTCTGGTTTTCTACACCAGAGATGCTGCCAGATCTGATCATTATCCCTGCGTGCCTTATTTGTTCAATTCATTGGATAAACACAGCAGCGCAAGTGTCGTTATAACAAATATGAAAAGATGTTGATGTCTTGACCTTGATTAGAGGTTGGTATCTACTCGGGATTTCCTGTGATTGAAAAAGCTATTTCTCAACTCAGCTATTTGAGCATGTGATTTCATAGAATCGTCATGGAATCATAGAATCCATTCAGCCCATTGACTCCTTACTAACTCTCCGAAAAGCATCCCACCCAGACCCACCTCCCTACCCAATCTCTGTAACCTTACATTTCCCATGGCTAATCCACCTAACCTGCACATCCCTGGGCACTATGTGCAATTTAGCATGACCACTCTATCAAACCTGCATATCTTTGGACTGTGAGAAGAAACTGAACCACCTGGAGGAAACCCATACAGACACAGGGAGAATGTGTGGAGTTTGCACAGTCACCCAAGGGTGGAAACGAACCTGGGTCCCTGGCTAACGCTTGAGCACGTGCTGGATTTTGAGTACAGGATTTGTAATTTGCTACTTGCTATTTTTTTTTAAGTCACCTTTTCTATCTCCCACATTTGGGGTGAGCAGAGGGTCTCCTGGAGAGAACTGCTCATGCAGTCACAGATGCTGCTGTCCGAAAACACTTCTGTTCCAACACAGCAGTGCAAAGGCCTTCCCATTATCTGTCATCTTTGTGCAAATTCTTGACTCGGGACTCTCAGGCCTTCCACCTATTTAACATTCTGACTGAACTATATTCCTACAATGTTAGCTTCTGGTGCATTGCCAGTTTTAATCATTCCAGGCCTGTTGGCCACCCTTTCAGTTTGTAAGACCCTCCATCTGAAATTCACTCCCCAAACCTCTCCCTCTCTTTGCCACTCTTTGCTAGGCTTTACAGAGGTCAGCATTGTTAAATTGTTCAAATTTGAGGGTGAGAGTGAGAAATAATTAGTCTGTATTTAGTGCTGGGACACTGGAAAACAAGGGTATTGCACAATCGAAAGTTAGTGAGCAACATTAATTGATGGATCTACATTATCGATTAGGGAGCCAAAGGATCCAACTTTTCAACTGGCTGCAGATGCAAAACCGGAGGTGGATGGGCCTGCTATTTACCCACACTGGTTGGTTTGCAGTTCTCCTGCCACGGTGCTGCCTCCAAGGCACTTTCACTTGGTTGAGAGTAATATATTGGGAGCCGCTAACCATAAGGTCACTTAAAAGGACCTGTTGATACCATCCATCTGGCTGGGATTGGGGTCCATGCTGAGGACGGGCATTCGAGTTCACGCTGATGCCGTGAGTCCGCGTTGGCTTTCACCCCAGACATCGCAGAAAAGGAAAAGAAAAAAAGCAAAAAGACAAAAACAGAAAAGAAACGGGTGCGGTGGATGAGTTCCTGCTCAGGATTCTTACTCTGTTGCCATCTTGGAGAATAGAGTGTTGGGTATTACAGCTAACCCAGGACCCTCCATAGTCACCACCTGTGGTGGTCCAATGAATTCTTACTCTTTAGATGAAGTGATTCTGATTTGATTTGATTTATTATTGTCACATGAACCGAGGTACAGTGAAAAGTTTTGTTTTGCATGCAGTACAGGCACATCATAACATACAAAGATCATAGGGTGATTGAACAGAGCGAGAAACACAAAGTTACAACTACAAAGAAGTTGCACCAAAGCAAAAACAACATTAGATTTGAAATTTGAGAGGTTCATTCTGAAGTATAATAAGAGCAGAGAAGAAGCTGTTCTTGAACCTGTTGGTTTAAGCTTGTATATCTTCCGCCTGACAGAACAGTATGGAAGAGATTGTATCTGAGTTGGGAGAGGCCTTTGATGCTGTTAGCTGCCTTTCTGAGGCATCGAGAAGTGTTGATGAAGTCAGTGGTTGGGAGATTGGCTTGTGTGATGTACCAGGCTATGTTCACTACTTTCTGTAGTTTCTGTAGTTTCTTATGGTCCTAGGTGGAGCAATTGCCATACCAAGCCATGACGCATCTAGACAGAATGCTTTCTATGGTACATCTGTAGATGTTGGAGAGAGTCCTTATGGACATGCTGAACTTTCTTAGCCTCCTGAGGAAGAAGAGGCGTTGTTGGGCCTTCTTCACTGTCACATCAATATGGGTGGTCCAGGTCGGATTGTTGGTGTTCATCACTCCTAGATGTTCTTGACCCTCTCTACTTCTCCTCCCATTGATGTAGATAGGGGTGTGTCCTCCTCCTTACTTCCTGAAGTTGATAATCAGTCCTTTAGTTTTGCTGACATTGAGGGAGAGATTGTTATCTTTACACCTCGCCACCAAACACTCTACCTTTTTCCTGCACCAGTCTTGTCATTGTTTGATATCCAGCCTACAATGATGGTGTCGTCAATGGACTTGTAGTTGGAGTTTGGACAAAATTTGGCCACACAGATATGACCTCAGATTGTAGCAAGGAGAAGTTAAAGATGTCAGTGAATACTCCCGGCAGCTGGTCTGCACAGGATCTGAGTGCATGATGCAGGGGGCACTCCATCTGGGCCAACTGCTTTCCAAGGGGTCATTCTCAAGAAGGCCAATCTGACATCTGCAGCAGTGACTGAGAGAACAGGTGCATCTGAGACTGTCGGGGCAGGTGACATTGTTTCACTGACCTCCTGTTCGAACATAAAATTCATTGAGTGCATCAGAGAGGGATGTATTTTTGTCTGCTATTCTGTTCTGTCATTTTGTAGCCCATATGTCATGTTGGCCTTGCTACAGTCGGCGGGTGTCTGTGTGGCTAATTTTGATCACTAACTTAGCCTGGTATTGCCTCTTAGTGTCTCTCATGGCCTTACAGAGGTTGTATCTGGATTTCCTGTAAAGGTCAGGGTTGTCTGACTTGAATGCTGCACACCTGGTCTCCAATAGGCAATTTAGTTCCTGGTCATCCATGGTTTCAGGTTGGGGAACAGATGAATTGAGTTCTTTGCAGTCCTCTACGCATTTGCTAATGAAGTCCGTGACGGTCGGGGCATACTTGTCTAGATTGGCCACTGAATTCATGAATGTGGACCTGTCTACTGACTTCGAGCAGTCTGCAGAATCTCTTCCGCTGCCTCAGACCAGCAGTTTCCTTTCTGAACACGTTTCAACTTCTGCTTGTAAGCCGGGAGTGTTACCCCTCAGCAATGACGGCTTCGCAGTTCCGACCTTTTTTATGTTAAGTATTTATAAAGGCTTTTAAAAGGGCACTCCATGTTGAAAGGCTGTCACTCTCACTGAACTTTATCGTCAGCACTCCCATTAGATGCTATTTACTTGCTGGTGGGTTGTTTATTAAAAGTCGCATGGACAATAGATGCTAATACAATGCAGAAATTGGAATAAGGGAATGTTACCAATGTTGCAAATCTGATCCTGGAACAAAATTCAATCCTAGAACGCAGTTAATGAGATGAAATTCTAACTAGCAAGCAAACATTTGTCCACATCCTATTTAAATAGAAAATGCTGAAAATACTCATCAAGCCAGACAACATGTCGAGAGATTGACTGAGTTAACAAGGAAAACTGAACCTACAAACTGAATGGGTTTATTTTGAGTGGGACGTGAAAACATTACGTTGATGAACTAAAAATGCCTTGAACCCATCCACTTCCAATTTAACACAGCAAGGTTAAAGCCTGCGTTAAATTTGAAGGTGATCACCAGGGTTATTACCAGCCCACTTGCAAATGGGAAGTTGGTCACTGAAACATTTTTAAGGAGATTATTATGCATCACTTCCCTTGCAGTGCTTTTTACCATCTATCCAAGTGAATATACTGATTACAGTTAACTTCTATTCAAAATGTAAATCTGCCATTCTCTCAGCCTTTCTATTTCTACGTTTCTTTTCACATTATCATATGCAGTTATTTCAAAATTCTGTTCTATGACAACTCAAAAATTATATATTTTATCATTGCTGAATATTACACAATATGTTGTAACGTCCTAAGTGGATGTTTACTGTATATTTTTAAACATGCAAGTTATCCAAAATAGTTGTTATAGCCTACAATTAAAAGAACTATATAGTCCTCTACTCCACGAAATGCACCAGCCAAGCGTTCTGGGATTTCTTTACTGTAGCTAATATATTTAAATCAGCAGCCAGCAATCATTCAGCTCGTAGTTAGTTGAATGCTTTGAAAGAACATCCTGAAAAATTATGCAAAACATAAGCAAAGCTTACCTTGTCCATCTTCGGAGTCATTACCATTTTTGAGAGAGCTCAGGGCTATTTACCAAAACAAGGACCAGTTACTTTAACAATGCAGTTCCATCCAGCGCAGCAGCTGATTTGTTAACAATATAGTTTCTCCAGTAAATCAATACCTTGTTATTTTTCGTACTAGAGATAAAAGGTACTGCAGATGCTGGAGAATC
>JAHRHZ010000019.1:44885947-44903458 GCA_024137785.1 Ginglymostoma cirratum | reverse complement strand
GCTAACCTGTTTTTCCTCTCACCTCAAGCCACACCCCCATCTCCTATCTACTAACATCATCCCGCCCCCTTGACCTGCCCGTCCTCCCTGGACTGACCTGTCTCCTCCCTACCCCCCTACCTACACTCACCTTTACTGGCTCCATCCCCGCCTCTTCGACATGTCTGCCTCCTCTCCACCTATCCTCTCCTCTATCCATCCTCTATCCACCTCCCCCTCTCTCCCTATTTATTTCAGAACCCTCTTCCCCTCCCCCATTTCTGATGAAGGGTTTAGGCCCAAAACGTCAAGTTTTCCTGCTCCTATGATGCTGCTTGACCTGCTGTGTTCATCCAGCCCCATGCTATTTTTCGTACTACTTCTTTTTATGGCAATAAAGGGCTATTTGGGCATCCTCACAGTATCAGGAAACTATGTATTAGTTCAACAATTAAATGACTTTGGATAATTGATCATACACTGCTCAGCATCGGCATCAGATATATTCGAAAAGCATCTTGGGGTTTTGTCTTGCCAATTAGAGAAAAAAGAGTTTAGTTAAGAATACTGTGATTTCCCTTTCCTGTGTTTGTGTTTATTTTGTTTGTGGCCTCATCAAGAAAACTGAAATGGAACAATGACTTGATTGTGGTGATGTCTAGAGGACAAATTAGCATCACTGTAGATAAGTGACAGAAACTATCTATGACTGATAAAATTTGCCGCTGAAGGAAATTACTTTTTGCTATCGAAATTATATATTTTCTGTTCTTGCAATAATAATCTGATTTAGATAGTTGAGGTTTTTGCCAGTGATGTTAATCCCTGAAATGAGCAAGACAGTTAGTATCGTGACATGGGATATTGCATATGTCGAAGAATAAAGACTCAAGTTTCCTTCCTGACAGTTGACATTTCATGATCTTTCAAGTGTCCAGGAAAAATATTAACAATCTTACGCTGAGCCGTAAAATAACACAGGCTGCCTTACCTTGCCTTTAATGCAAGTCCAGTTGGAATAGGTAAAGTCAAATGGTATGATAGCACTTTACATTTGGCGATGGACAAGTTATGCCATGAACTAGGTGGCACAATTCCCAATTTGTTGCACTACCAAATTCAACTGTACCACAATGAACCACCTCAATAAAGTCTACCACCTTTCCATACGAAACGGAGAGAAAATTGCAAATCAGATGCAATTAATTAGCATTTTCATGCTGAACTACATGATTGTTATTGCCCACCAGATTTCTAAACTGCTGCATGACGCATCAATCAATATAGATAGAGTCACAGGGATATACAGCAGTGAAACAGACTGGTGACCCTTCCTAAGAACGTTAACTCCTTTTTCCTTCACAGATGCTGCCAGACCTGCTGAGTGTTTCCAGCAACTTTGTTTTTGTTCCTGATTTACAGCATCCGCAGTTCCTTCGGTTTTTATTATGTAATCAAGCAGAATCAGCATAGTTTCATGAAGGAGAAATCATGCCTTACAAATATACATGATTCATTTGAGGAGGCAATAAACAGGATAGATAAAGGGGGATAGTAGGAACTGCTGATCCTGGAATCTGAGATAACAAGGTGTGGAGCTGGATGAACACAGCAGGCCAGGCAGCATCAGAGGAGCAGGAAAGCTGACATTTCGGGTCTGGACCCGTCTTCAGAAGTGGGGGCTCTGAAATAAGTCGAGAGAGGGGGAGGCGGTGATAGAAGGTGGATAGTGGAGCAGATAGGTGGAGAGAAGACGGACAGGTCAAGGAGGCGGGGTTGAAGCTAGATCCCCCCTTCCTACCTACACTCAAAGCGAACCACTTCAACTCCCCCTTCCACTCCCTGGACGACATGTCCATTGTGGGCCTCCTCCAGTATCAAAATGATGCAACCCAAAAACTGGAGGAACAGCACCTCATGGTCCGCCTTGGAACCCTACAACCCAATGGTCTCAATTTGGACTTTACAAGCCTCAAAATTTCCTACCCCCCTCCTGATCCCAAGACCAACCCCCCTCTCTTGTCCCTGCCTCCTTGACCTGTCCGTCTTCTCTCCCACCTATCTGCTCCTCCCAACTCACTGACCAATCCCCACTCCCACTTCCGACCTACACTCAACTTTACTAGCTTCATATCCACCTCCTTGACCTGTCCGTCTTCTCTCCACCTATCTGCTCCACTATCCATCTTCTATCACTGCCTCCCCCTCTCTCTATTTATTTCAGAGCCCCCAGATAAAGGGGGAGTAGTGAATGTAATTTTTTTTTCATTTGAAGGAACAAATTACTGCAGATGCTGGAATCTGTACTGAAAACAACTAATGCTAGAGATCACAGTGGGTCTAACAGCATCCATGGAGAGAGCTAGCTAATGTTTCAAGTCCAGATGACTCTTCATCAGAGCTGGAGTATGGAGGGGACAGCATTTGTGCAATAGTTTGAGGGTGGGGTGGGGTTAATGAATGTAGGGTGCTGGTGGAGAAGAGATGTTGATAGTTCAGATTAATTAATTGAGATGTGAGAATGTCTGTCCTCGGCATAATGCAGTTTTCCAGTGAATCACGGCGCAAACTGGAGGAACAACGTCTCTTCTTCACACTAGGCACTTTACAGCCTTCTGGACTTAATATTGACTTCAACACCTTTAAGCTGTGAACCATTTCTTCCCTTTCCTTTAGCTTGTTATCATGTCCTCCCCTTCCCCCATCCCAGTTACTGTCCTTTCAAATCTGGCAGGGGACACACCATTGTTCTGCCATTCTCACATTCCGATCACTTAATCGGAACTATCAACATCTCTTCTCCGCCAGCATCTACACCCACTACACCCCCCAAACTAAAGCATAAATGCTGTACCCTCCACACTTCACTTCAACTCTGACAAACAGTCTTCTAGACTCGAAACGTTAGCTTACCTCTCGCAATGGATGCTGTCTGGCCTGCTGTGAGCTCCAGCATTTGTTGTTTTCAGTATTTTTAAATTTGATTTGATTTGATTTATTATTGTCTCATGTACCGAGGTACAGTGAAAAGTTTTGTTTTGCGTGCAGTACAGGCAGATCATACCATATGTAATGATCATAGGGTGATTGAACAAACCGAGGAATGCAAGGTTACAGCTACAGAGAAGGTGAACAAAAAGCAAGTTCAACATTAGATTTGAAATTTGAGAGGTCCATTCAGAAGTCAAATAACAGCAGGAAAGAAACTGTTCTTGAACCTCTTGGGACATGTGTTTTAAGCTTTCCTATCTTCTGCCTGATGGAAGAGATTGGAAGAGAATATAAACGGGTAGGAAGGGTCTTTAATGATGTTGGCTATCTTTTTGAGGCAGCAGAAAGTGCAGATGGAGTCAAGGGTTGGAATGTTGGTTTCCATAATGTACTGGGATGTGTTCTCAACTCTCTGTTTCTAAATGACTTGGGCAGAGGAGATATTTGGATTTTCAGAAGGCTTTTGAAAAGTGCCATCTTTAGGCTACTTAATAAACTAAAAGCCCAGAGTGTTGGGGCTAGTACAATAGCATCTACACAGGATTAGCTAACTGATAGGAATCGAGATAAAGTGGATATTTTCAGGATGGCTACTGATAATGATTGTCTGTGCTGTATGACTCTATAACTCTGGGATCAGAGGTGGAGCTAATATTAGTTGCAATAGATATTAATGACTTGGATGGGGAAAGTGAATGTGTTAAACCCAAGTTTGCAGACAGGAAGGCAAGTTTTAAGAATGACAAGAAGTCTGCAGAAGGAGACAGATTGAGTAAGTGAAAAATCATGGCAGCAGGGATATAATGTGGAAAAATGTGAAGTTGTGCTCTTGGGCAGGAAGAATAGAAGAACTAAACACTACTTAAATGGCGAAAGACTGTAAAAAGCCTCAGAACAGTGGGTTTGGGAGTCCTCATGCATAAACCACAAAAAGCTAACATACAGGTTCAGCAGGTAACGGGAAAGGCAAATAGAATGATGCCTTTTATTTGAAAGGGATTGGGGTACAAAAATAGGGAACTCTTGCTGAAACTAGTCAAGGCACAAGTTACGGCACACCTACAATATGTGCACAGTTTTGGTCCCCTTATCTAAGGCAAGATTCAGTAGAATTGAAGGCAGTCCAGAGAGAAAGTTCACAAGATTGATCCTGAATTTTGATTGGCTGTCTTGTAAGGAGAGGTTGAGTAGATTTGGCCTCTATTCATCAGAGTTTTGAAGAATAAGAAGCAATCTTATTGAAACATATACGATTCTTAGATGACTTAACAGAATAGATATAGAAAGTGTTGTGGACTAGACCAGACCTCTTAAAATATTTTAGGAAGGTAGCCTAGACCCTAACTTTTCCTTATTTTAAAGGTACATGGTAAGTGCTATATTCCAGATGTGATGCGCCTCGTCAAACTACTCGACGTTAGGCAAAACAATTTGTTTAAATAACAGTTAAAATATAAACAAAAGAAAGAGGAATTTAGAATAACTTAACTATTGGAAAACTTAACCAAATAATAGACACTGTATCTATTATTAATTAACTGCTCCAATATAGTAAAATCCCATAAACACACGATTGGCAAAAAGGTAAATTCAGACACAGGTTCTTACATGCAGTTCTCCAATCTAGGAGAAAACAACATCAAGAGAGATTTCAGAGAAAGTAGCAACTAAGAATCATTCACTGAAGCTTCCAACTCTTCTGAGACCGCAAACAGCTTCTGATGCAACGGAAAAAAAAAACCCAAAACGCATAAATCCTAATCTGTGAGAGCAGGCCACACTCGTTTAGGCTGTTAAAAAAAGGAAGACCCAAGGCTTCCTAAACTGTTTACTCAAGCTGCCTTCAGTATCTAGTTCAACACTTCTGTCTTTGCAACCTCTGTTCAAATAAAGCCCAGGACAAAACATCCTTTTAAGTTGACAGCATCGTCACAAAAGGTTGTTTCCTCTTGTGGAGAATCCAAGTCAGAAGGCATGATCACAGGCAAAGGTTTGACCCTTTTAAGACTGAAACAAGGAGAAATTTCTTATCTCAAATGGTAGCAAATCTGTGGAATTCTCTACCACGATAGCTTTTGAGACGAGGTCATCAAGTATATTCAAGGCTGAGAGAGACAGATTTTTAATCAAGAAAGAGAATCAATAGTTATGGGGAAAAGGCAGGAAAGTGAAGTTGAGGATTTTCAGATCAGCGATGATCTCATTGAATGGTGGCGTAGACTCGATGAGCTGAATGGCCTAATTCTGCTCTTCAATCTTATGGTCTTATTTTCTTCTAAATTACTTTGGAACTAGGATATGGAGGACTGCTTCTCTATGCTTCACATTATTCCTAACAGTTACTGCTGGCTGTGAGTGGTATTTCCTGATCTCCTTCCACGACTCCCAGAAATGTGCCTGATATAGCTGCTCAAAACTCAATTAGTCTGAGATGGGATGCCAGCACATTAAACCGAGCTCTTAGGTTCTTAGTTCAAACTAGGAGAATTTTTATCCCATTATTTTTAATACTACTTGTTTATATCATGCAGTGAATTCACATTTAACGATAAAAATAAGAAGACGTAATTAAGGATTAAGAGAATATGATTTCCATTCAGCTCACACTTCTTAGAAACTTAAGGTTGTCTCAAACCACTTTACAGTCAGTGAAGTGCTTTTGAAGTGTAGCCACTTATGTAATATGGGAAATGGTATTTTTAGCATCGAGCATCTGACGTTTGGTGGAATGGTGATTATGATCGCTGTACTGGGATTTGGTCGACTTCATGCTGTAATTTTACTAAAATTCCTTTCTAGAACTTGGCAGCTCTGGGTATAACAATGATATATCACTCCAGCAATACATGACTGTTGGTTGATATTTGCTGAACTGTCAAGCTTAAACAAAAAACACTGTATACTTGTTGTGGGAAAATACATCACTTGTGGGCTATGTCAACCAATATCACTTGTCATGTATTTGTCCCAATACACCAGCTCCCTGTCATTCATCCTCTATATGTTCCCCATCTCAAATCAGTTCTAGATTCATTAATTCCCAATGGCTAGTACACATATTGACACTAAAACAGAAGTTTCTGGAAAAGCTCAGCAGATCTGGCAGCATCTGTGAAGAAAAATCAGAGTTAACATTTCGGGTTTGGTGACCCTTCCTCAAAACTGATGGTAGCTAGGAAAATATTGGTTTATATGCAGATGATAGGGCAGGGGACGGGAGTGAGGATTAAATGATAAGTGGGGATCTACAGTAACCACAGTTCTTTCAGTTTTTATATTGCATATTGATATTTACATGCATAAAACTGAAATTGTCAACTCTGAAAAGTTTTCTTGTAAATATTTATTTCTGTTATCGAGATGGTGTGGATAATTGCAAAAACTTATTCAAATTGTATTTTTGTCACTAAATTAATTGTCATGTAAAGTACAAAATTAATGAGAAGCTCTCAACTCTAATTAGTTCCAATTCAAGTGTACTTCTCCAGTAGCGCAAGTTTATTTTTTTGAGAACAGCAATTTATTGAATTGTGGAGTGTGATTGCAATGATTTGTCACCACATGTTGCTTGCCCCTGTTTATAAATCAATGATAAAACAATTGGTATGAATAGCTGGAACATTTTAATTGATTCCCAAACACAGTTATATGCACAATCAGACAAACATTTTCTCAGAGTTGATGACAGTATATGTTTAGTAAGTGAAACAAGTCAGGAAAGTTCCAACATTTTCTGTGGCATCCTTCATTGAGCATTGTTATTAAGTAGCTCTCTATAGAAATTTGACAGTACAATTATGTCAACTTTGATGGGACATTCATTTCAATAGTTGCATGTTCTTTCACCTTTTTAAAAAGTCAATAATTCAAAGTCATTATAGCTGAAGTGAAGGTGAACTCAGAGCAAAATGCAGCTTTGTGATGTTTAATGTATATTTGCAAATCCACAAATCCACAACCATTTCCATCTAGAAAGCCAAGGTTTTATGAACCAGACCAGATCCCCCAAAATATAGTATGGTGATCGTCTGGACCCTAATATTGTAATTTTTAAAGGCACGTATAAGATGCTCTGTTTCTATGTGGTTCAGCTTGTCCACTGCTAAGCTTTAATCAAAACACACTTCATTCTCATAAGACAGTTAAAATGTAACAAAAAGAAGAATAGGCATAACTTTACTCCATGGAAATACTTAACAAGATAATGTATTATTCAACCACGAATCATCAACTGTTCCAATATAGGCAGCATACCATGATAAAATACTCTTTGGCAAAAATTGCAATTCAGCAAAACAGTTATGATTCTCACCTGCCGTGTCTCTCCAGTCCAGTAAGAAGAAATACCGAAAGAAACAATTTGCCCCTTTTGATTTTTAAGAGGAAGCCTGGCTGTCTAAGATGTCACTCCAGCAGCAGAAAGCTCCAGCTTTTAGTTCCAGCAGAAGCCTTCTCATGAAATGAAAGCCTTTTTTGCTCTGTGTGAGCCTTGACCCTTGAGCCTTGACCTGACCCACTTTTCTCTTATTTGGAAAATAAACATCCACGGACAATTCTAAAGCTATTTAATAGCTACCTGTCTGAAGGAGACATATCATCACCACTGTCACAACACCCCCTGCAAAGGAATCAGCACATAACACCTCTTGTAAAGGCACAGTATTGTCACAAAGGGCAGCAGTTGCATGGGAACACCAACACCTACAAATTGCCCTCCAAGCCACACACCATCCTGACTTGGAAATGTATTGTTGCTCCTTCACTGTTGCTGGGTCAAAATCTGGGAATTCCCTCTCTCAGGTCATCGTAGGTCAACCCACATCACTTGCATTGCTGCAGTTCAAAAAGGCAGCCAATCACCACCTTCTCAAGGGCAGTTAGGCGTGGGCAATAAATGCTGACCAGCCAGCAACGTCCATGTCCCATGAAACAATAAAACACTTGCAAGTTGGTTAGGCCACTTTTGGAAAACTGCATTCAGTTCTGGTCTCCCTGCTATAGGAAAGATGTCATGACACTTGAAAAGATTCAGAAAAAATTTACAAGGAAGTTGCCAGTGTTGGAGGGTTTGAGCTATAGGGAGAGGCTGAATAGGCTGGTGTTATTTTCCCGGGAGAGTCGGAGGCTGAGGGGTGACTTTATAGACGTTAATGAAATCATGAGGGGCACGGACAGGATGAAGAGCCAAAGTGTTTACCCGACGGTTGGGGAGTGCAAAACTAGGGGGGCATTGGTTTAAGGTCAGAGGGAACAGATTTAAAAGGGAACTAAGGGGCAACTTTTTCACACAGAAGGTGGTCCATGTTTGGAATGAGCTTCCAAGAGAAAGTGGTGGAGGCTGGTACAATTACATTATTTAAAAAGCATCTGGCTGGGTACTTGAATACGAAGGGTTGAGGGATATGGGCCAAAGGCAGTCAAAGAGGGCTAGATTAATTTAGGAGATCTGGTTGGCATGGACAAGTTGAACAGATGGGACTGTTTCCGTGCTGTACATCTCAATGACTTTATGACTCTACATTCCCCTCCATACTACTCACTGTCCTTACTTAGAAATATATTGCCGTTCCTTCACTGTTACTGGTCAAAATTCTGGAATTCCCGTCCTCAGGACATTGTGGGTCAGTTCCGAGCTCATGGACTGCAGCGGTTCAAGAGGCAGTGACGTCAGAATTGGAACGTAATGCCATGATCATAATGCCAATGCCAGCGGCTGTGTGTGAAACATCAGAGTGGCTGTGTGCTTACGCAGTCATCTATCATCGTCCTCTTTTCCTCTTCTATTCTTCCCCTCTTTTCTGCCTCTCCCATCCTCTCCTCTTGCCATCCTCCCCACTCCATTACCCCCCTTCTCTGGGGCTAAATGCCCCCCTGCCTCCAGAGTCCTGGGGCACATCTTTCACCCCCACCCCTCCCCCTCCTCTAGTCCTGGATGGCATTGCCCTCGGAAGTGCAACTGTGCGATTGCCGTGCCAGTTGCTTATGTCAGCAAACACATCATTTGTGAATACTTTGCACGTCTCTTCACCATGAATGGAGATGCTACCCAGGCCATGCTGACAGATGAGACAGGTCCATATTAGAAGGGTTCAAACTTAATGATGACGAAGTGTTACATATACTGTTAGTACTTAAAGTTGACCGGGCGCTGGAAGTAAATCAGGCGCATTCATGGGTATTGAAGGAAGTGAGTGTGGACATTGCAGGACACAAGACATAATGTTTCAGTCTTTGGTAAATTTACAAGGAGGTGTCAGAAAACAGGAGAACTGCAAACATCGTAGCCGTATTCAAAAGAAAATTTGTCAAGATAACCCTAGCAATTACAATCCGCTTAGTTTTTCTTCAGTGGTGTTCAAAAGCAATTATTCGGGATAGATTTATTAGTCACATGGAAAAAGGTGGGTTTATTCAGAAGACCAGCATGAACTTCTAAAGGGAAATCATGTTTACCAAACTTACTGGAATTTTTTGCAGAGGCCTGGGAAGGGTTGATGAGGGTAATGCCGGTGATGTGGTATACATGGATTTTCAGAAGGTATTTGATAAAGTGGCACATAACAAAAAGGTGAAAAACATTTATAGCTCATGGACTAAAAGGGATAATAGGGACGCAAATACAAAATGGGCTGAGTAACAGAAAACAGATATTTTTATAAAATGGATATTTTTCTGCAGGGAGGAAAATGCAGTTATGATGCTTATTTGAAGAACCTGTACAGCCACAGTAGGCTGAATGGCTTCTGTTTGTATTATTATACTTCTGCTGTTTTTGTGATAATGAAACACCCAAGGTACATTACACTTCATTTTATATTGTTGTCGTTATCATTACTATTTTTATCACTTCCATTCACTGTCTAGTTATTTCCTTAACACATTTCCATGTTTCTATGGAGTTTTTATACATCACATTATACTCCACCGTGTAACTGCACTTTTGTTTCCTTTAGTCTTGTATTGAACCAAATGTTTGCCAGCTGTTTTTATAGGTATTCACACGCACCACTTTAGCTGAAGTCTATTCTGTATACCCAAATAATTCTTTGTAATCTTGCATCTTTCTTAACATGTAGTTCAGCTTTCATGCTTTGTGAGTATCCTATCTGTTTAAAATCAACATTTCATGTCAGGATTTAAAAAACATATCTCCTACCAGTATCTTTATTTTCTAATGATAAGACTGTTAGCACTTTGAATTAACTTATCAATACAAATCAAGAAGATTGCACACTTCTTCGAAGTATTGTTCAGCATTGGAAGGAGTCTCTACAGGGCCTTCTTGCTCCCCTCTACATAGTCTGCAGTTTTATGGTATTCTAAATTGGATCACTTTAATAAAGTTAAAGTATTCTAATCCAACTTTTTTAAACCCTGATGTTATTATGATTCTTGTGGTTCACAGAAGTTACTTTGTTCCAAACTTTAAAAGAGCTTTCAACTTATTCAAGACATAAGCACAAATTATTAGTTGAGTGGAGGTCGGTGGGAGAGGTATTGTGGTTAGTGTCAGAGATGGCAAGTTGTCGTTGCCTATAAAAGAGCCCCAGGACAAACAGGGAAACTGTTAATCTGCTCACAGCTTTCTTACCCAACTCCATTGTGATAAACATTTGATTTATTGATAATGAAGGTGACCCCAGTATTCTTTTCAAATTTAAAATTAATTTGTTGATATGCCACATTGTATAGGTTTCATTTTATTCATGTGTACTTGGCATTATTATTTGTTGAGATTAGCTTCGTCAGAAAGCTAAATGCATTTTCATGCCTCATGGTTAGTACCACAAAGGATTTAGAGACTTTATTGTGGAAGAAATAATGTTGCCTTTTTGTGTTCTCTTTTAGAATTATAATCCCTACAGTGTGGAAACAGGTCCTTTGGCCCAACAAGTCCACACTGACCCTCAGAGGATCCCACCCAGACACATTCCCCTATAAATCACCTAATCTACACATCCCTGAACTCAATGGGCAATTTAGCATGGCCAATCCACCTAGCCTGCACATCTTTGGACTGTGGGAGGAAACTGGAGCACCTGGTGGAAACCCACACAGACACAGGGAGAACGTGCAAACTCCACACAGACAGTTGCCCAAGGGTGGAATCGAACCCAGGTCCCTGGTGCTGTGAGGCAGCAGTGCTAACCACTGAGCCACTGTGCTGCCCATCTCTTTATAACTTGCAAGAAATTCTTGCCCAAAACACCAAAGTAACCTTATGGAAGGTTGGTAGATGGACTCCTGCCATCAGAATTTTCATGGTGCTTATTTCCTTGCAGTCCAAGAATCGTGGATTTTGGGAAAACCCTAGGAACCATATTGTTTAAAGGTGAAAGAGAGTCCACCTCAGAAATCTGAAGTGGCATTGCTAGCATTTAAATAATCCATGGTGTTAGCTAGCCTCCTTTTATTGGGTCCATTAGATGTACGCACTAAAGTACATAATGGCCCATTCTGATTGTTGATACTATGATTTTTGATTTTCCATTATTTTGACCCAGTGGTATTACTTTGATCAGAAACACATTTAAGTTATCCATTGGCACTTTCCCTTAAGCAACATTCATGCTATTTTTCTTTTCTTTTGTAATTCATCAAGGCGTAAAGATTTCTAGGTCTACGTGGTTAACACATCCCTGAACTGAACCAGAAAGTCCATCCTTACTTTTTGGAGATTAATAATAAATGGTACGCTGTAAAAGGAGGGTATAAATTTAATGCAAAGAAATTCGGATAATCCCAAGAACAAAGTCTAAGACAAAACATTGTTTTTATTAATAAGTTTTTTTTTAATATAATTGAAACATTTTAGCAATTGATAAACCAATAAGTTCAGAGTAATTTAGTTCCAATCCACAAAAATCCAACAACTGTTCAAATTATTATCATGCTAATGAGAACAACACAGTAAGAAGTACTGGTAAAAATATGCTCTTCTAAACCAGCAGTTTAGTCACAGAAATTAAAACATGTGACTTGTGGCAGGATGACCAGTTACACTGCAATAAACAGTAGGAGTGCAAAGCAATCTACGTGAAGCTAAAGGAGATCAGGAAGTATGTCGGCATTGGAAGAAAGCTGAGTTGACAATAACAACAGGTACTCTGTAGGATGAAGAGATAGCTTTGAAACTAGATGAACCACGCAGAGTTCATGAGTCGTGAAAGGCAAATAACCGTAATTATGCCGACATTAAACCGATAACTCATTTGTTCTTTCTCAATTAAAAAGATAAAGCTGTTTAAATTACCAATTAACAACTCACAGCCAGAAATATATTTTAAATGTAGAAACTTTATTAATGCAGTATAGAAAGTATAACAAAATATTAAAAATTATGACTAAAATACGGATGGTTCATGATCAGTTTTTATGTAGAAGTACTAATGACAGTGAGAAGGCCAATCAATATTATAGCTGTTAATTCTCCAAGTATTGAGATAACTTGTGCAATTGAATTACGGTTTTCTAAATTTTCAAGCACACCGTTAATTCAATCAATTGGTTACTAATCTCCTGTTTCACATATGACTTATTCATCTGGAATGGAGTTTGACCGTAAATTTCTACTCGGTAATTTGGCAAAACAGTACGGTTTGTTGATAAATTTTGTGTATTTTTAAATTTAAAGTTATTTCTTCTGCACAAAACGCTAGTTGGGTGAAATTTCCCACTCTCTTGACCAATGTGGGCAATGGCGGAAAAGATGGGAAAATACAGTGAGACTGAAAATGTCAAGAAAGAATTCCTCAATTTTGCTATTAAGGTTTAAGAAGTGTGTTCCAAAGCTTACTTTTAGCAGTGACTCCCCTATTTCCATGCATTTTCAGATTAATATTCACCCAACTAGACCCATTTCTATGCCATTTCCAATCTCTCTTTTGACAAAGAGGGTGGTATCAATTATTGACATGAACACCAGAGAGATTACCTGCTGGCAGAAACTCGCTGCTCACTTGTCTGAGCCATCCTCCAAGTCTATCTTCATCGCAATGTGTCTGCATGACCAATGGGCACTGCCCACTCCACCATTCGTCCAGGCAAACTGCCACCATTAGACCACCATTGTCACGCCTACTCACAGTATAACTCTCTCTGTACTTCAGCTTTCCACAATTTGACTTTGGAGCATAGGGACATGTACGAATTGCTTCTTCCCATGTCACTTTATACAAATGTATCTCATGCATCTGCACAGGAGGCAATTTATGACTCATCACTTCATTTCTTAACCCTCACTTTGTACTTACTTGGAGGGTTCCAGCCTCTATAGCTCGCATTAGTTTCTAGTGCACACGATCTTTAGTGTCAAATTACAGGCTGTCATTCTGCATGGCTTGCAAAGCTTTTTAGTGCGCAAGTTCTTCAGTGTTAAGGTACAGGTTGCCAACCTCCCTGTGTTTTGAATTGCTGTTTAGCAAGGAGGCAGCTTTTTACACTTGGGAGCCCTGAACAGGGCAAGACATTTCAGTGAATAGTTCCAGCTACCGCAATGCCACACCTTTAGCATGTGCCAACAGCTTTCACAGCAAAAAAAAATGCTGCATATGCTTCAAGTAAATGGCCATATCAACAGGTTAAAACAAAGGAAAAATCTTTAATGGGGTCAAGGAGAACTACAATCAGTAAAAAGACACAGCCATGATTAGTCAAGGAGCTGGTTTGATTCCATTTTGGGCATTGGCCACAGTCAGTTAGCCGCTTGGTCCCATTACAGTCCAGGGATTGTGTCTTTGATGTCCCAAGTTGGGCTATGTCACTTCTGCAGGTCACATGCAGCAAGTTGGAGGATTGCAGCCTTGGGGTTGAGCTGTTTTCAGTCAGGGATATCCTCACAAATTAGTTTGGCAAGTGAACCATATCAGAGTAGAGGGTTTGGGCATTAATGGTCAGCTGGAAGTCTATGGAGTCATGGGAAAAGTGTGAAACTCAACTGCAGGGATAAACTTCTTTGGACTGGACCGCTGAGAAATAATTGCAGTGAAAAAGGGAAATTCAAAGCAGAAGGATGCAATCTCATAACTTATGCGGGGATAGCAGCTGCAGGATGTGGGTTCTCACAAATCATTTTCACTCTTGTCCTTGCATGAGGAGAGTGCGGCCAACAAGAGCATGAAAATTCATAAATCCCTAGCCCTTGGGGTCGGGGAGGGTGATGGTTAAATTTAGAGACATTGGCAGCAATATAAAGGGCTGAATGAAGATGGGGAAGGCCGAAAGGTCAGCAGAGACCCAGGACAGCAACCCAAAAGGCCATATGAAGAATGGCGGGATCTTCCTGTGCCTGAAGTGGAGCCTGTAAGGCACTAAAGGACTTGAAACTGTGCCATCTTCGATTCAAAGTCAACTGTGTAATTACAAGAGAAAATGGCAGCACCAGATGTAGAATGGGGAGAAAAAGTTGCTGTCTTTTTCTCTGGGAGCAGAGTAAAATTGTCTGAGTCAGGGGCCCTATGACGGACAGTTGCTTTAATTATGCGCCCACGGGTTACATCACCCATTTTGGTTCAAATTGCATTTCATTGGTGGGTTATACATTGTGAAAGATTACAAATTCTAGCGTAAAACAATCACAATCTTTGCATTCCTTACACTAATTGCTTCCTTGCCATGTCAACTAAGCAAATGTAATCAGGCACTAACTTAAAAGAATCACCTGGGCTTGGTATTTCTAGATATGAAAATTCATTCCACTCCTTCCAATGGAAAACAAACCTCTGGTGATCCCACATTGTGCATTGATCTGTAAATATCCAAGGACATGCTCTGTGATGTGTAAGAGTATCTTTTATGGGGAGGGGTTCACTATTATGGTTGCTCGCTACCAGAATTCCATTCCCCCAAATGTAGCATGAGCATTTTTGTTTCGCAACACACATTCGGATAAGCTTACATATTCCAGAACTCCTTATTGAGACAGGATAATGACCTCTTTGGGAAAACATCGCTGGAAAGACGCAGGGTGCTTTAGACCACTGCTTTCAGGGCACATTGTCTCCAACTTTCAGAGTTTTTCAACAGAAAAGGCTTCATTTTCATCAATGTTCAAATTACATGTAACCATAACTGCCAGAGTTTGGAGTCTGTACTTGATATCTTGGGAGCTGCCATGAAGCATTCATAACAAAAATCTCTCAGATTTCTACCTCCTTCCAAAATTTCCGACCATACATAGATGGCTGTTGGGAGATGAGAACTACCATGGCTCATTACACAATTACAAGACCCTCAGATGGATGCAGAATGCAGAGCAATGCTGCCTACATTTCCACCAGGTCTATAGTAGAGCAGACCATAGGGCTCCTTAAGATAAGGTTTTGATGCTTGAATGACTCCCACAGCACTTCGCTGGGAAGGATGTCCTACATCATTGTGACACACTGTGCCCTTCACAACTGAAGCTAACAAAGTGGACAAAGTGGGAGAAATAACTGCAGTCTTTGAAGGACGAAGGCGAGGATGAGGACAACAAACAGGAAGGCCATTCAAGAGAACGCGATAAAGCATCAACGAGCAAGAGAAGCCAGAGAGAACCGAACTGAAATTCCCTAATTGGTCATTAGGGAAGAAGCAGCAGTCAGCGAGACAGTGCACTAAGAAAACATGGCACTGAGGTTAGGATGCTTTTAAGGCTTCAGTTAGCATTTGATATGCGAGTGTTGTGCAGTGAAGCCTCTGATTATCAGTAGCAGGTTGAGAAGAGTCCTGAGGCATCTCCTTTTGACCCTTCCATTATCAGTTACCCTTCAACATTTCAAATTGCACATAGACCGCTAAGTTGACCTGAAACATCCTCTGGCATTGAACCTGCAGGAGACTGTGTTTTGTGCAGTTTTTCTCAGTAGAATTGTACATTGAAGGAGAATAGACATGTGAACTGATCACTGAACATCTCTCAGCCTTCATTGATCCATAGAGATATTCCCTGCAGAGATGTGTGAAATCATTACTGATCCCATAGTCTCACTTACAAGCTGAGTGTAAGCGTGGATGATGTGTGCAGGGCAGGCCCGAGCAGAATTCTTGGATGCTGCTTTTAGCCTCATCGTTGCCCACATTAAAATCCAATCAATGTCTTGGCTGCAGTCATCAATATCATGGTTCAAGGATTCATGATATCTGATGCTGTCTGTCATCAAGGGGTCACCTACATCAGAGATATGAGTAATGCTTGGCCATTAAAACATTTTCATCCTTAGGATGTCAGAAGAAATTGCCCATCTCGCAAGTGTCTACAAAGTTAAATAGGTCTGTTAATGGCAAAGACTCTGGTCTGTAGTTGGCCCTGTTCCACCTCAGGACTTGGGCAGTTGTCACCATGAGTGTTGGGGTCCAGAGTGCCCAGCTCATTTGTGTGCTCACTATCCATGTGATGAACAGTTGCAATTTCAGCATTATATACAGGAATGATATGGCTAGG
This sequence comes from Ginglymostoma cirratum, assembly GCA_024137785.1. NCBI lineage: Eukaryota > Metazoa > Chordata > Chondrichthyes > Orectolobiformes > Ginglymostomatidae > Ginglymostoma > Ginglymostoma cirratum. Next base: position 44,887,065 of record JAHRHZ010000019.1, on the reverse strand, counting down.
CTGGGCCAGACACCTTTAGACTACTGAGAAGAAAAACATCTGTTGTCTGTGGCTTTTCCACAAAAGGAATGGGGCATGTGGTGTGATATAGAGGTTCCTCGTTGACTTCCTATTAATGCTCAGTATCTATTGCTAGAGTAGTGGGTACAGATCCATGTGCACATCCAACAGACGCTCAAAGTGCTGAACCTGGGTCTCCATGGCAGTAACCAACCTTTCCACAGAGGCACAGATCTTCTGAAGCCAGCATGGAATGGACAATGTGGATGGATTCCTCTATCCTTCGATCCGGTTTACTGACTGCTTCTGACAACCTGCCTGCTGCTCTTGTGCTGATCTGTGCATTTTGGTGAAATTATTAACAGATGAGACTTTGGGATCATTTTCTACACAGGGCTGAGCTAATACCTGAACTGTTACCTGTGAAATATTCTATACAGACAATTCAACCAATTTGTTACTCATAAAACACATTTACCCAGGTGCTGTCATGCATGAATGAGACAAAAGGATTGCAGTTCAAACTTTGTTGTATTAAAACACTCAAGTTAAAGAAAACAACTCTTACACAAATTAAGTTAACTTTTTCCCCTCAAACAAGGCTGACTGCTGAAAGAAAACACAAATAAAAAAAAACCACTCTGGTGAACTTAATGGAGCAGCTGAATACAATTCACTGAACTCTGTTAAAGGATGCACTCAATATCTTCATAATATAAGGGTGGGTTTCCCAATGAAGCTTGCCATTTGAGTTTACGCTGAGGGAATGGCTGCCAGGTGTCCTCTCTTATACGCCCTTTATTAGCCCTTCTGGAATGTTCTCTGACTTCAGCCAATGGGGTCACAGGACAGGGGCCACAGTGACCAATGAGGTTAGGCCAGGTAATCTTCAGTGTATCCGTCCCCTTTCCAAGATATAATTCCTCATGGTGCCAAGGGATTTGGCCAAAACTAGGGAACACAAAAATATAATCAGAGATAAAAGGTACTGCAGATGCTGGAGAATCCGAGATAACAAGCATGGGGCTGGACGAACACAGCAGGCCAAGCAGCATCACAGGAGCAGGAAAACTTGACGTTTCGGGCCTAAACCCTTCATCAGATTTCTGATGAAGGGT
>JAHRHZ010000019.1:44873620-44885547 GCA_024137785.1 Ginglymostoma cirratum | reverse complement strand
ACCCTTCATCAGATTTCTGATGAAGGGTTTAGGCCCGAAACGTCAAGTTTTCCTGCTCCTGTGATGCTGCTTGGCCTGCTGTGTTCGTCCAGCCCCATGCTTGTTATCACAAAAATATAATGTCTGCTTTTCTTGTTCTGGCCGAGCAATGAGTTTCAGTTTATAATGATTCTGCCACTGTCATTGTCCAGCAGGTCAGGTCAGGGCTGATCTTCGTTTGTTTTTGACCTGTGATAACCTTGGCCTCTTTGCCCTTCATCAGGCCTTGCTTGCAGAAACTGTTTAGCTAATTTCGTGTTGGGCCTAGTTGCTTAGGCTGTTAGCCACTTGGTCACAGATCAACGGCAGTTGCACAACAGTGGAAGTAGGACGAGGCTCCTAAATGGTCATTTATTGCTTATTTAAGGGCCTCAATTATCAATAGTTTAGGAAGGCCATCCACAAGCCTTCCTATCCCAATTTAAATCAGGGCAGGAGGGCAGGAGGGCAGGAGGGCAGGAGGGCAGGAGGGCAGGAGACACTGTTCTTCCTGATTAAATGTTTGCTTTGAAATGCATATTCACTTGGGGGAAGGCATTCAATTCTGCCGTTACTGTAGAAATTAACCAGTTGGGTTGTGATGAGGAGATGAGAGAGGGGACAATGCGGGATTAAAGAGAGTTGACAAAAAATCAAGAACATGGGAAAAGCTGAAAAAAACAATTGAAGGGGTGTGATACAAGGGAAGGGAACATATATACTGAAGGGGTGTTAGGTGAAGGAAAACAGCCCAAACATGAAAGAGAAGGAAGCAAGCATTAAGTTTTAGAGAGAAGTGGGGAAATCAAGAAAGTAGTAGCACAGTGAGACATGGACTGTATGCATACAGGAGAGGTGATGGTTTAAATAAAGCAGAACTGAAGAGATAGAGAAATGGATTAGTAGGAATCTAAAAGGACATAGGAAGGTGTGGAGGCGAGGGTGAGGAACCAGTGTCAGGGTGGGAGTGGGAGGGTGGAGTAAATGTTGACAACCTCTCTCAAATGCAAGATCCAATTCACTCCTGACAATTCTAAGCACACCTCCCCCAAGTGTGTAATTCTTTCCTGATATTTCTCCTAACCCTAGTATTTGTTCCAGCAAAGTAATAGAATGGATATCTGGGCAACCACCTGGAAATCACCCATATTCTGCCTTGGGAGCCTACAACTGAATGGTCTCAATGTGGACTTTACTAATTTCAAAATATCCCCACCCCTGGCCTCATCCCATGACCAACCCTCCCTCTCATCCTCACCTCCTTGACTTGTCTGTCTTCTCTCCCACCTCACGGACCAGTCCCCACAACTGCCTGCTGCACTCACCTATCACCATCCCACCTCCCTTCCCCAGCCCCACCCCTCCTCTCTCTATTTATTTCTGAGCTCCCTCCCCCCACCCTATTTCTGAAGAAGGGTTCTGACCTGAAATGTTAATATTCCTGCTCCTCTGATGCTGCCTGGCCTGCTGTGCTCCTCCAGCTCCACACTGTGTTATCTCTGATTCCAGCATTGGCAGTTCTTGCTATCTCTCAACCAAGCCTGTTTGTTGAAACAGGTGCACAGAAGGGAAAACATTGTCTGATTGATAGCTTTACCAGCTTTTGTTTCTGTCAGCCATTTTGTCACTGGTGAGATGTTTACTGACAGAAATTAGGGGGTGTCAAGTCCTTATAGTTTTTTTTATTGATATGTTAAAATTTTTATTAATCAACACTTTTGTAAGGTTGTTGCAATTAGATTTTAGATTTATGAATTGTTAAAAGCATTTCTCTACCTGCATTGTTATAAACAGACTCATTGATTTTGTGTAGCTTGTATGCAAGTCGAATGGCATGGAGCTGCTATGAATTGACATCAAGGGTATGAGGGACATTGGCAAAAGTTGCAGCATGAGTTTGCATGGGTATGGCTTGAGGATTGCATTAGGGGTTTGATGGGATGCAAGGACTTTACAAAGTCCCAGAGAATCAAAACAAGCCTTTTAAACAGCTTGCCTCAACATTTAGCAGTCCCTGTGGCCTGCTATAATCTGTGTCGCGGGGAGATAGGCCAGATCCAGCCCATACGCATTCTCCCAGAATGAATAATTGCATCATTCAGGGTACCTTTCTCTCGTGCACTGAATAAGGAATTTACCTGACTCAAGCTACCGATCTCACTAGTAAAACATCATTTTTCTTTCTGTAAAATTCTATTTGAACTTAATCGTAGAGTTAACTTTTATGTCTGTAAGCCACTTTGTCCATTTTTCTTTGAAAGATTCAATCCCAAAATGCTGGTTTTATATTTGATGTGTTTTCCCAAGGGCTAATACTCATATTAACCATATTATCTGTAGCTTCAGCATTTGCAGCATGCTCTATTTTCTGGGTTGCATCAGTAACATTTTGCAAGCACAAATAAACTAGAGGGAGAAAACATTCTGGCAATTTCTTGTTCCACCCTTTTAAGCAATTCAAAGTCGTACCATGGAGATCATAATCACTCACTCCTCATTGCCCTTCCATTGACGGCTTTCTCATATAACTGGAAATGTTCTCTGCATTTTTCTAAAATATATGTCACATTGAATTATTTGAGGATTCTTTTACTTTGTTTGTAAAATTCCTCAATTAATTACAACTTTCCAAAATAGCTTCATCAATTACAATAAATACATAGGCGTATAATTTTACTTTACAACTTAATATATTTCCATTCTTTAGAAGTCATAAATTATATCGCAAGAGCATGGATTATACAATCTAATCTGTTCTTTATTAAATTCATAAACTTGTAGTGTTGCCCAAGGTGACACCATATGTATAAAAACATTGCCCAGAAAATTGCACACGGGCCAAAATGATGTGTGGATCATGATTATAGGATTCACTCACGCCTGATACTTTTAAAGCAGTCAACATGTGTACTTCATGTTGCATGCTAGCTTAAATGATTGTAATGTGTTCTCCATGCTAGGGGCATTGTTGAATCCCTGCATACTTGACCATGAAGTGCAAATTTGTGAAAAGCTAGCATGAGTTAAGCTAACCTGCACTATGCAAAGCTCGGCTGTACTTTTTAAACGGTTGATACATTGTAGCTGCAGCTAGTCCTATAAGGCATTACAACTAACTCTGACCTGTGAAAGGCAGAATATTGACACAATATAACAGAGAGCAGGATCTAAGATTTTCCAATGCTGCTATGTGGAGAGTAGTAGGGTTAAATTTTACGTTACCAGAGCCCCCATCCACAGACCTATGGGCACCCAAAGGAAGCCTAGACAGTAGTCATTTTCAGAAATAGAAACTTAAGGACCTGGGATGTGATTGTTGCTTTTTTGGTGACATGAAATTAACAAGGTTGCCTCTTCCTATTTATTCAAAAGCAGTGTTAGACCTCAGTAACAGGTTAAAAGTGTTGAATGTTTTGTTTAAAAACCCATAAGTTTTACTCTTCTGCTACCCAAATCCCAAAAGGTTTGACTCTGAATGATGTGACTTGACAAGCCATTCAGTTGTTAAAAAAAATTCCTACAGAGGGCATGCCATCTTCTGAGCACCTGTCACCCAAAATACAGTCTTTGTTTGAGATGGAATGCAGCAGCTATCCTTCCATTCACTGTGACTGTAACCTTAGCATTATATACCACATGCTTATTTTTATCTTGCTATTCATTTCCCAAATGGTGGCCTTTCCTTCTGTCTGTACTTTCCACTTGTCTAATGACAATCATCTCTCCTCTGGTGAAGAGATTCCACTGCTTCCCTCCATCTCCTTAGATCCAGTCATTTTCCTTCTACACTACGCATTCAGGAAGTAGATAGAAGTCTATTATGAATCACAGCAACATCAAGATTAACAATTTCCACCTCTGTAACAACACCTCTCCAAACATTTGCCATGGATTTTTCTTTCCGGCTGAAAACCTCATCCATTTCTTTGTCAATTCTGGATTTGATTATTCCATTGTACTACTGCGTGGTGTGGTGTTAAGTAAAGTGTTAACAATAGGCTAAAATAGCTATTGAGCAGGTGTTTAAGGAACTATGTAATAGCAACATCGGATCATACGGGACTAGGACCTGAGCCTGTAGGATTTTGGAGATGTCTCCTTTAACAATCAGCAGCGTATACTTATGCTCAGTAAAGGTTGCTCATGTTCATTCACTTGTGTGTAGACTTGATTTTACAACATATTAGTAATGGTGACCAGGCCTACCGAACCAGAAGTACAGCAACAGTAAACAGCTGCTGATAAATGGTAAGGCCAGCTCAATAGTCTGACCACACACACACAGTGTTAGAAAAGCCTGAAAAGCAGGCCATTGGCTGTTTGGTGGCACGGATAAAGGAATTCAATATTCACAGCCACCAGATAGTGGAAATGGATTTCCATGCAACACAGACAAAACGCAGCAAATGCCCACAACAGAGTACAGTACACTACACAGGTTCTGGCCAGCTGAACATTCCCAATTTAACGATCCCTCCAACCCCATTGATGTCCCCTTAATTAACTAGGTCCTAACTTTTAAAATTCCCTCCTGAAGTACCTGCCTCTCAATCTCCCTCTTCATGATCTGACAAAACTTTTTGTTGTGTGGCCTAATATCATCCTTGTGTAACTTAGATTCAAATTTAATGACACAATAGTGCTTTAAAGTATCAAGGGACATTTTATTATGTTACATGACTATAATTTGTTATTGTTAGTACAAGCACCCTTAAAGTTAAACATATTCAAACCACATTTATGAATACCAATCCTTTTCTCCCTCAGGATGCCACTCCAGCACGCTTACAAACAACAATTCTTCAAAATAACAGGAAGTCTTTTATATTGCACCTAATTGCATTAAAATAACTCAAGGCACTTTGTCAAAATTGACACAAAGCCACATAAGAAGATCAATGGGGCCCATAAAGCCTGATAAAATTGTTAGGTTTTAAAGAGTGTCTCAAAAGAAGAAAAAGAGATGGAAACGTATCGGGAGAAAAGTTCAAAGCCTGGGGTCTTAAAGTTGAAAGCACATCTGTGAAGTAATTAAAATTGGGATGCTAAAGAGCTTAGAATTGGAGTAGCACAGAAATTTCAGAAGATTATAGGGAGAGGAAAGATTGCAGAATGTGGAGGACCAAGGTATGGTAAGGTTTCAAAATAAGGAAAAATTGATATGTTACTTAATGAAGAGACTTATAATTTGCAACAAACATGGCCACATTTGTGCAACCTCAAGCGAAACACCATGCCAGGAGTCTGACATGACTTTATAATAAAATCATGTTGTACTTAAGCAATTAACAGTTTTGACAATATATTGAATTGCATGATATAAAGTAATAGATGTTCCGAATCACAATGAAACACTTAATGAGAGATCTAACAGTACAATTTTAAAAAGTTATGAGGAAGCTTTATTTGCATATAGACAGCCTCATGCAACATATTAATAGCATCCTTTTCACTCCGTTAGCATGAAATTGGAAAGAAAGTCTCTCCAAAAATGAAGGGAAAATTAATACCTGTGGTGAAATGCATTTTTTTTGCATTATTTTGCAGGGCTTGGTTATTGATAATATACATTTTGACATTTTATTGTTGAAAATTTAAATTTCTACTACTCCACGCACATATCAAGGAACATTGAAATTGTACAATGCTTTTGCCAGTGCTAACAAACGGCATGCTACTGCATTAAGAGGGCACTGTATTCCTGTCAAATTTGCATTTGATGTAAAAGGTCACCGTTTAAGTGGAATTTTCTCTTGGTGGGGAAGGTAGCAGGTAGGGCAAATAATTGGAAATTTTGGTAATGAGGAGATACTCACCACCTAAAGAATTAAGTTCCGTGTTGGAAGACGCATAGTCAACCTTCCCAACTTCCTGGCAATCAAGGCTGTTAAGTGATCAATTAAAAGCCACATTGAGGGCTTCAGTACTCCACCAGTCCGATTAGCTGTTCTCATTAGGCAAGCAAAGTGGAATGCTGACTGGGGGATTTGGGGTTTGGGATTGTGGGCTTAGCTTTGTTCCAATTTGGAAGTAAACAGGGGAATGGATGTGGGCAGATAGCACCAATGAAAGCTCGAGCCCTGTCCTTGCCTTCAAACCCTCTGATCACTCTATTCACATGTTCCACATCCCATTATACTCCCAAAAAATACCCCTCTTGGCCACACACTGCTTCAGGTCTTCAGTGCTACTGTACAGCTTGGCCCTCCGAAGTGGCCTCTGATTGGCTATCAGCTTCACATGAGGCAGGTCATTGCCATCCTGGGAACTGAATGGCCAAGAAACCAACCAACTCAGCATTTCAGTGTCTGATTGGCACATGATCCAGCAGTCTTGTTCCCTCTTAAAGATATTTAAATGAAAAAAGGGAAAATCCCGATAATGTATGTGAAGTGAGCTTATTTCTTATAAATTCATTCAGTCAGTGGATCAAACTAAATCGAAATCTAGGAAGAACCAAAACAGAAGTTGCTGGAAAAGCTCAGGAAGTCTGGCAGCAACTATGAAGAAAAATCAGAGTTGACATTTGGGTCCAGTCTCGGAACCTGTTGCTTCGCTGGTGGAATCAAAACAGTTAGAGAATTGAAGATGAATTACTTTTTCAAATTGCTATAAAAAGCTGACTGGTAACTCTGATGCATATTCTAGAGGAGATTTTCCATTGCCATTTGGGACATTTTGATTTGGGATATGTCAACAGACATCTGCTCCTGTGGCAACCTGTCACCAAACACAGGGAAAAAAGATAGGCTGGCCAATTCACTCATCTTAGTTTCCTACTGCTGAGGTTTGGTTATAATTACTCACATCCTTTCTTCTAGCTTCTGAAATTCTACCACTGCTTGTCACCCTTGCTACGCTACTGACTGACTTGCATCATGTTAGATCCCAAAAATTTAGTAACTCCGACTCTTTGTACTATTGGAGACTTCTTTCCTTCTAATATCTTGCTTGAAATTATTAAAACTTTCCACACTTTCCAGACATTAAAGCAAATGCACCAGCCCCTTCAAAAAAAATTGCAAATTAGTTCCTGTGGGACAGACACTATCCTGCACTTATTCTACTGTTTTGGTGAGACATTACATGTGAAGAACGTCCAATAGCTCACCAATGATTAAGTGCTATACTTTAACCACAACATTTACATGTACCTTGTAGAAGGATATTCTTTATTTGATCTGAAGTGGAACAGTTTATGTGGATGCTGGGATCAATTATTTCTGATGCTCCAGCTAGGTGTTTGATATGATCATTATTTTCTTCTGTCTGAGGAATACAATGATATTATTCGCATAGAACAATTTTATAATGGTTGCAATATCAAACAGCTTCCCCAAAGTCCTTTTTTTCACAATACTTGTAACAAAGGCTATTTTGACAAAAAGCAAAGAAGTTTTTCTTCCCCCAGTAATAACTCCAATCATATTTTCAGTGGGAATATATATTATTTTTACATCTTTTGACATTTATGTGCACAATGGGATGGATTAATCATGCGTTGAATAGTGTTTTCAGGGTCTCTACACCATTGAACAGAAAGCAACGGTGAATGACAGCAAAGGATAGGATTTCGAAGTAGACAAAAGCTATGTGGTTAAGGTTTTTTTTGAAGAGGAAGACTAGGTGCTGGACAAGGGGCTGTCAATACAATAGACTGAAATATTTCATTGCTTTGAACCATTTTGCTAATAATTCAACCTCTTCAAAGCAAACACTGACAGTATTGTATTTGTAGGAGGAATAATGCGAATATTTCATACCTTTAACTGTATTTAAAGCTTTTCTCCCCCAAAACATTTGTTGTGATTGTTCTATTTGAATTAATATTGGAAACTCGCAAAATTAATTGCAGGCATCAATTTGATTTCTGATTTAATTGTAAAAGTTTAATGTTATAAACTTTTTCAATCCAAAAGAGCTGAACTTCACTAAAAATCTGCTAATTGTCAATTTTGGGGAATTTCCTGATTTTTCTCTGTGATATCTTGGACTTCTTGCACAATTCTCACAACGCTGACCTCGTTATAAACTCAGCAGATCCTTATGCACTGCGCTCATGCTATTGTGCACTCAGTAGCGGTGAAAGTACTTGCTGGGGCTGAGACTACCCATAGCCACTACAGCTAAAAGAATCAGGTTACACAGGCTGCCCATCCTTAGCGTCATACATGACGGAATCTTCTCTGAAGGATTGCTGCTGTTTTCCTAATGGCCAGTGTGGTACAGCATCTTGACATTGTTCAATGTTGCAGCTTCACATATTGGAAAGCTTCCAACAGCTGATAGTTAACTTTTATCAATCAACGGGAGAAGTAAGAAATAAAGGAAACAAAATAAAATTAAGCATTTGCTTCTGGAAATAAAAATAGCTGCATGCCCTTCAAACAACACATTTACAGTCAATAAATACTGACCTCACCCATCTCACATTTGTTGGAATAAAGTAAAGAACTCAGATGCTACAAATCTAAAACATAAGCAGAAATTGCTGGAGAAACACAACAGGTCTGGCAGCATTTGTGGAGAGAAAGCAGAGTTAATAGATCAAGTCCAGTGATTAGTAGGGTCACTGGACTCGAAATGTTAACTCTTTTCTCTTCACAGGTGCTGCCAGACTTGCTGAGTTTCTCTTGCAATTTCTGTTTTTGTTTCACAGCGATTGGAATAAGGCGTTGAGAAAGGTATGTCTTGCGTGTTGAACTCAACATTTCACCACTCCAACATGCTGAAGCTGTTGTGATCAATGTCTTCATCCTTCTTTCAAACAACTGTTGCCACTCTCCTGGCTCATCAGTGTTCATCACAACCGTTCTTGGTCTGCTTCAGCGGTACAGAGCACAGCATATAAGGATTATGTGGCACTCGCTGACTGCAATGAGTTGCATGGCCTCCATCAGACTGATCCAGGCATCAGCACCTAATCTTCAGGAGGCCTGTTGCTTGTGTCAAGATTGCCATGGTGGATGAATGGGCTGCACTGTATCTATGCTCGCCCTCAGTGATTGGGCTGTAAAATGGATTCATCTACCTTGGTTGCAGAGGGTAGTTCTCGTCTCCCAGCAACCATCCTGGGAAGGTGTTTGGTCCTTAAAATCAAGCAGGAGTGTAAGAGCTCTTAAAGACATGGATATCATGGCAGCTTCTGGACTCTTTAGCCCAGACCCTTGACAGCTGGTACCAATTACCACATATGGACTTACATTTACAGAATGAAAGCTCTTACTAATAGGGAAGTCAGCTCTGTTACGATGTGGAATTCTCAATGCAACAGGTATGCCGTAGAAAGTGTCCTGTATATTGGGGATTTCAGTTGGCAAAGCCTATATTGTCCAAGCTGCAACACTGACCTCGTCACAGAGCTACAAAATGAAATGGTGTGATCTGGCACAAATCACTTCAGCAGAAGTCTTGATACGTTTGTGGGTTGAGGACTGAGTTATTCTACACTTTTGTCACTTTGATGGGCACAGGGAAAAGATGGCAATCCACCCCTCAAGACTGCAAATCTTGCTCCAGCAGATGAGACAGTGTCTTGGGACATTTTCATGGGACATTTTCAGTGTGCAATGGTAGTACAGATCTGAAGGAAGTGACTTTGTGGATGATTGATGATGGACTCTGGGCTTCTTGTACCTGCTCGGCATCTTCAGCTGTGACTCCTTCATGTGAAGACTGGTCAGTGGGTGCTGGAGGTCAGTGTTGATGCTGGGCTTCTTGGTGCATTTGCTGCTTTTCAGTTTCTCCGCATCTTCAGTGCACTGTGGCCAAAATAACAATAGCCTGCTATGGTTGGGTCCATTGGTTCAAGCTCCAATGAGCGTATGTGGGGATTACCTGAGGCAGAACAGTTTTTTTCATAATATGAGGAATCACATTACACACAAATGATGGTTTAGCGCCATCCTTGTTACAGTGGGACATTGACTGTGGAATGTGCACGAACTTTTGACCTTATGGACCATAAGCCATGCCACATGAATATAGTAGGAGTGTATAACTGAGATAGAATTACTGAAATTTGTCTCCCCTTCATGCGCAAGCTCTATGTAACCCAAGAAAGGCAGTATTTTACAGAGGAGCATGTTGTCAAATACTCAGAGTTCAAGGTGATAGGAAATCAGGGTCTTGTGCAGCCTTTTAGACCTTGGATTTTCTTTGTGAATTCCGGCTCACATGTGCCACGTTTAAGGCCCCTTCTGTGGTTTCTTCTGCTTCACAGAGGTGACAGTGAACAATCTGTAATGACAATGACATGGTCAAGATTGCTTGTGGCTAGTATTTGTATTGCACATACTTAGTAACTGTAAAAAAATCCACATGCAGAACTCTCTGATTACAGATATCTTAGACCTGTATAAGAGCTGGGATGAATGAAACTGGCCCTTGAAGAGCCTTACTTCACTTGCTTTGCTTTCTCAGACAAAAAGAAACGCTTATTCTGCCTGTATTGTGTGTGTGGTGACAGTCATTTTAATTTCCATATGGGTGTACAGTGAAGGCAACGTTATCTCACTTCACAAAGCGAGTCACAGGCTCAGTCTGTTAATGTGGTAACCGTCCCAAAATTTCATGTTCCTTTTTCCCCTTGCACTCCCTTTCAACCACGTTAGTTCTGAGCTTCCCTGAGATCCTAGCCAACTTTTTCATTTAAATCATCATTTCCCACATTCCTCTCCTGAACCACAAGCCTACAGCTTAGTTATGCTAGTCATTGTGATGCAGGCAGCCATCAAAATCAGCATGGCGGTGAATGATGATGTTCCCCGCCACACCTCCTCCCACCCCCACCCCCGCTGACCCACTCTCCATACTAACTATGTAATCCAATGTGCCATCATCTGCCGACCTTATTTGATTAGTAGCCCCCTATCACAACTGGTGTCCCCTTTGCATCCCAGCACACTGCCCGCTATCCCCATAATTGGGGATAATTATCCCCATAATTGACTTCCCCAACTTGTCGATCCCTGCGGTGCCACCGATATTTCCTTTTAAATCAGAACAATTCCAATGGAAAAGCAACAGTTCCTATCTATTAATATGTTATGAAAACTTTCAGAGAAGAAATTTACATGGATAGCACAAATTCTCATGGCAGACTTAAAGATCATGAGCGTTTTTCGTTGATACCATTAGAGTAGCAACCCACGGTTATGGCCTGCCCTTACGGAATCAATGTAGTTTGCATAGTGCTACTGGGAGAAGTGCAGCATGAATAAATTACTTCCCAGTAATGTGTGCACAGCTTGACTTTTTGTTGTCATATTTGTGTCAACTCCTTACCCGTTATAAATTGCTTTGAAAAGGTATGAGAGATTTTTGCATAAACTTGTCATTCCACTCAATTAGGTCCCAAAATTCACTTACAATATTTCATAAAACTGTTTTCTTCCCAGTCACTGAAAATTATGTGGTCGAAAATGAAGGCTAAGCAAAACATGAATAAAATGAGCAAGTTATATATCTCATCATCATCATAATAAAAATCACTCACTGCCTTGTCTTTTGTATATTTGAATGTCTAATTTTTTTGTGTCTGGGCTTTCCCTAACAAACTTGCTTAGAATTATCGTCTTCGCTCAAAGCTGTGGCAATGAGTTTGAATTCAAATTATGCAGAAGTGCATATGTAGAATAGTTATTTCTGATGATGCATTTGAACCAGTTAAAATTGCTGCTGGATTTTTTTTTGATTCCACCAATTATTGCGCAAATAATTTTTATCTAGAAAATTTAAAAATCCAGTTCTTTCTTTGGTGGAGATAAAAAGTACTGCAGATGCTGGAGAATCAGAGATAACAAGCATGGGGCTGGATGAACACAGCAGGTCAAGCAGCATCATAGGAGCAGGAAAACTTGACGTTTCGGGCCTAAACCCTTCATCAGAAAATGATTTTCTGATGAAGG
>JAHRHZ010000019.1:44862185-44873220 GCA_024137785.1 Ginglymostoma cirratum | reverse complement strand
ATTTTCTGATGAAGGGTTTAGGCCCGAAACGTCAAGTTTTCCTGCTCCTATGATGCTGCTTGACCTGCTGTGTTCATCCAGCCCCATGCTTGTTATCTCTTTCTTTGGTGGTATTAGTTACAAGTTGATTCATATTACTAGTTTTTTAGTTTGTGTTCAATAAACTTTATTAAACTAACAAAGAGAAGGACATTTTCTTTTTTTCCAGTGTATTTGTCTCAAGGTTTTTTAAGAAAAGCTGACTTTTGAAGCAAAACCCTTTATCTGAACTGCTACCTGTTCCATGGTCACAATGTGAAAATGTAATCACTTTAGTTGTGAGGTGTGTCAGGAGTGGCGAGAGAGGGCCATCTTTTTTCTCTCACAGTGGGTAGCTTAAGTGGGAAATTCCCCCGTTGACATATTTTTGTCAGGAAGGAGTACTCTGATTGATGTGACTTTCACTCTGGTGAGATGGAATCAGAGAGGTTGCCAAAAGACAGATATCAACCTGGAACTATTTCAAGGCCTGCGTTGGTTTTTGTGATTTTGTTCTCAATTATTTTCTTGTGCATTCACCTTTGTAGTTGTCATTGAACTTGCATATACACGCCAAGTCACTTTTCTCCACTCACCCCCGGTACCCTCAAACATTTCCTGCCAACTCCTCTCCTCTTTACTCTCAAGGGCCACTCATGCTGATAACCCCTATTCAAACTTAGCATCAACATACGCAAAGTCATGTGTTCCCAACAAATCCCATTTGCTCTTGCACATGCCATTCAAACTTGCCACTTACCCACCATAAGCAATCCTCTAGAGGCATGCTGAGATTAAATACATTTTTAAATAGCTCATGTAAGTGCTAGACCAGATTTTCTTCAACCTTCTCAGACATACAGGCAGAAAGGTTCTTTTCCCCCTTTTTAAAGGGCCAATCTTTACAAAACCTCAGTTAATTGATGACAGCAAAAGCTTATGTGTCCTTCAAGAACATTTATAACCACTGAAGATTTGTAACCCATTTTGTGAATGGGCCTATGTTGTACTGAAAATCGGCTTGAACATAGCTTGAACATAGCCCTGTTGGGTTCGGGTTTCCCTTATGTCCAAGTTACGTCCTTAAATTTCCCTCTTTCTCCTACTGAGAAATGTGGGATCTGTTGAAAATAGGAATGGGTTCCCAGATCTAGGTTCCAACCTCCACTTTTTAAAGTTCTCTGGAGTCTCCACAGCTCTGCGAAAATCCAGTCCTGAAAGTAAGCATGATGCAAAGACAACAAGAGGTGCCAAGAGTCTTCTTCCTCTGTTTTCAACGGAGGAAAATATTCACGTCACTGGTATCATATTAAGGTTCAGCTGCATACCATTTCAGATACTGCAAGCTAGAAACCACCCCAAATACTGCAGTGATCTGCTATTTTCTCTGCGGAAATGACCCAAAAGGCAAGTTAACTCCTGTTTTGTAGACGGAGACCTGGATGTGCTGGTGGACAAGGTGATGGAGAAGAGAACAGTGCTTTGCCCTGCTGACCACTGCAGGAAACCATGTCACCAGATCCAGCCAGCCTGAACCAAGCTAGTCCAGGACAGTATTGTGTTATGAGGAAAAAGAAATGCAGAACAGTTCAGGAGAAAGGTCATTGATATTTTGCATCCTGTAATGGTAAGTGTCACCATCTTCTCTTTGGCACTTCACACTCAAGGGCCATCACTCCCTGTAACTCTGCCACTGCGCATAACATCTCGCCAAGGCTATAGATGTCACTATTGTATGCATCATGTCCACTGAATAGCTCTCAGCTGTTGTGTTCTCCCAAACTACTAACCTTCCTGTCTTCATCATTTCTGATTTACTCACTGGAGAATTCTGACCATTTCTCCAGCTCCTGCACAGTGTTAGGGAATGTCTTCTAATACATGAATAACCGGACTGCAGCTGTGAGACTTTGAAGTAAAGAGAACTTTTTATTTGTGATATCATGCAGAGTCAATGCTAACCAAGGTTAGATACCGAAGACTCTGCAGCAATGCAGAATTACAGCATATATATAGAGAGAGACAAACAAGTCAACATGACAGATAACAGTGATCTCGTGGTCCAAAGCTTGACGTTCTCCGGAAATATCATCATCTTCCTGAGCTGCAGGCTTTGTTCAGATGTTAATGTTTAGCTAACATGCACTTCTTTTACTGACTAGGGCAAAAATGTGATTAGGTTTTACTAAGATAGCAGTTGCTAAGAACTAGGTGGTTTAAACACTCTGAGTTGACACTTCCTTTTAACGTTGTGTCTGTCATGTAGTCTTTTTGCCTTTTCGATACTGACTTTTCTCGAATGTTCTACAATATGCTAATTTCTTCCACACATAGCCACAAACTCCCTTTGTCACATTACAGAACAAAAAAAAGGCTTCTCTCCCAGACTGCTGTTTCTACACCACCCTGACTGATGCACCTGTAATGCCTGGATTGATTACACTTGATGTGGAGGTCTGAGTGGTCCAGTCCCTGGATTTCAAGGACACGGTTCTTTTGATGCTTGTAAGCTCAAGACCCTGACTGAACATGGTCACACTCTGGACTGGAATCAGAAGAGCCTCTTGACTAATTGTTGTGGAGCTCCCAGTCAAGCAAAGTCTACCTTGACCCCAGTAAAGACTATTCCCTTTTGACTTTCAGATCTTGCCATTTGGTTGAAGCACATTCAGTGTGTTTGCTGCATAAGCTGCTGGCACGCGCTGTAAGTTTGCGTTGATGTATTCTGGTGCCCAAACAGTGACACAGTCACCTCCTGAACTCTTCTTAGTTTCCCAGTTGACAAGCTGCTTGCCCCTCCCTCTGTGCTCAAGGGCAATGCCACCTACATAGGCTGGTAGCCTCCAAATAAGCAGTAAAGTGAGTTGATCAAATCCAGTTATGAAACATAAGATGAAGTAATTAGATGCGCAAAATATGTGTGTATCCTTGCATTTATGCCAACCTAGCAAAAACATTCATGTCCTAGGAGTTGAGATGTTCGGCTTATGAGGAGAGATTGAGTAGACTGGGACTATACTCATTGCAATTTAGAAGAATGAAGGGGAATCTTATAGAAACATATAAAGTCATGAAAGGAATAGATAAGATAGATGTAGGGAGGTTGTTTCAACTGGCAGTGAAACTAGAACCGGGGGCATAACCTCAAAATAAGGGGGAGCCAATTTAGGACTGAGTTGAGGAAGAACTTTTTCACCCCAAGAAGGGTTGTGAATCAAAGAAATTCCCTGCTCAGTCAAACAATTGAAGCTACCTTGTTGAATGTTTGTAAGGCAAAGTTTGATAGATTTTTGAACAGTAAAGGAACTAAGGATTGTGGAGAACGGGTGGGTAAGTGGAGCTGAGCCCACGAGAAGATCAGCCATAATCTTATTCAATGGTGGAGCAGGCTCGAGGGGTGAGATGGCCTACTCCTGCTCCGATTTCTTATGTTCTTAAGTGTCACTGAGTTCCAAAGTAAAATGCTGAAGTGGCTGAAGCGATGTGAGAATTGGATCAAGAGTAGGTATGATAATGTGCTTAGGCTGGTAGTTTGCCTGTGTTGACTTCACAGATGAAAGGCGGGGGGGTTGGTGGCCCAGGAGAATGCAGGGTGGTTGTTATGAAACCAGAGTTCGATAATGGCTGGGAGGTGATCTGCTTTGATTTCAGAAATTCGTAACATCTAGTTTCTTCAGAAAGGAGGAGAGAATTGAAAGCCGTGTAGAAATTAGGCAAGTTCGGCTAAGAATGCGAGGCAACAGCACCACTCATAGAATCATACAATACTGAAGTGGCCCTTCAGCCTATCGAGTCTGCATTGTCGAAACTATTCTATATCTGTACTAGTTCCATTTTCCAGCACTTAGCCCATAACCTTGAATGTTATGACATTGCAAGTGCTCATCCATGTACTTTTTAAAGTTTGTGAGGTTTCCCACCTCTACTCTCCCTCCAGGCAGTGCCTTCCAACTTCCCACACCCCCTTGTGTGAGAAGGTTTTTTCCTCAAATCCTCTCTAAACGTCCTGCCCCTCATCTTAAAATTTTATCAGCTGTTTCCCATCCACCTGGGTCCATGCCCCTCATAAAGTTATACACCTCTCAGCCTTCTCTATTTTGAAGAAAACAATCCAAGGTTATCCAACACCTCTTCATAGCCAGAATGCTCCAGCCCAGGCAACGTGACCAGAACGACACACAGTACTCCAGCTGTGGACTAACCTAAGTTCTGTACAAGCACCAACATAACCTCCTTCCTCTTATAATCTATGCCATGACCGATAAAGGCGAGTGTCCTGTATGTCATCTTTACTGCCCGATTAACCTATCCTCACCACTCAATAATGGTGAACTCACTAGATTCTGAAATCACTGTTTAAAGTTTAAGGAGATAATCAAGAACTTTTTTCTTTACATTCAGATTCTAATTCTCTTCATTCTTGCCATACCTTTGCAACTTTCTCTTCATTGCCTATACCATTCCAGAGAGGGGAGGATTCTGCTCATAGTAATTTTGAAAGGGATATTTGGAGTAGTCAGTATGTTGCTGCCCAGGATCAAAAGCAAACCATAGTATCTCAAACAAAGCTATTTATTTAAAATTCGCTTACTAATAAGGAATTGATGGGATCAGGTTCCTATTTTGCACCATGCCATATAATTCTTCATCGACTTCATTGGGGAGTAAAGTTGCATAGAGTGTCACACCAGAATTTGCTTAATCCTAGTTTTACCCATCCAGTAACTTTTGGTTAAAATTGCTGAAGTCATATTGTCATCTTTTCCAATGGCTGTGTCTTTTTAGTGTTCTAGCTGCAAATGCTTATTTGGATCATCTCCTTCTGCAGTTTGCTTTTCCCTAAGGGTTGGTTGATGATACTCTGTAGCCTTAGTTATGCAACAAACCACTGAAATCAATCTGTGTCTTAATAGCCATCAATAAAGTTGCATTTATAAGCAATCCTTAAGCTGAATTGAAACCTATGTTTCCAGTTATAAAATATCATGTATTTCTCTGAATGGAATCAATAGTTCTATATTTTCAGCAGGATCTATTACAATATTGGTTAAGAATCTTCTCCCTCCTCCTGCACCATCACCAGCATCCCTCTAAAGCACATTACATTACCTTCCAAGCAGTACAAGATGTATGAAACAGACAGAAAGGGCTGGAGAAACTCAGCAGGTCTGGCAGCATCTGTTGAGAGAAAACAGGGTTAATGTTTCAAGTTCAGTGACCCTTTTATTTCAGAACTGAATTGAATTAAACCACAGAAGAAAGGTTTATCCAATTGTTTATCCAGGCTAGCATTGGCCTTCTTCTCATTAGCTTAAATTTTATGAACCCGATTTTTATGTAGACTACGTTAAACAACCACTGTATTCCTGGCATCAACATTATCTGCCCCTTAATTGGAAGAAAAATCAATTAGTTTTATTTTCAATGTCCTCTACACTTTAGAAATCCATGCTGTCTCCCTTAATTAAGTAAAAATCTTGGAATTCCCTCTCAAGTAGCATTGTGGGTCTGCCTACAGCACAGAGACAGCAGCAGTTCAAAAAGGCAACTCTCCATTACCTTCTCAAGGGCAACAGGAGACAGCCACTAAATGCTAGCCCAGCTAGCAACACCCACATCCCTTGAGTAAATGAATAAAAAAAAGTCAAACCTCTTCAAGTGTCTATTATTTTATTTCCTTTATTATTGGGATAGAATCTTACCTAACACTGATGTTAAACTGGCTGACCTGTAGTTGTTGGAAAGTCCTTGTTTGCTTTCTTAAATAAGGACAAGACATTAGCCGCTGTCCAATCTTTCGGCACATTATGCATATCATTGATAGATTATGGTTGATTCTTCTGTTATCATCACTTTTTTGAAGTCTAGAATGTGAGGAAGGTATCTGAACCAGGCGACTTATTTACTGTAAGCATGGCCAGGCTTTCCAGTGCATTTTGCCTGTCAGATTTCAACCCATCCATTCCCTCAACCACCGTCTTTTTGACCAATATTTTGTCAGCGTCCTTGTCCTTAAAATAGACTGATCCAAAGTAGTTATCAATTATTCTAGACTTAACCTGCATTTCTAATATGTCAACTTCTTTGTTTCAACAAAGGACCAACCCCATCTCTTACTATACTCTTATGATTTACGAACCATTTAATGATACTTGGTACTGTCGTCCATCATCTGTGGGTGCTCCGACAGTGACCACATGGCCAATGGTGGCAGGCACATTGTGAGGAAGGCCCTGGGTAGGGTTGGGGATATGGGAGGCGGAGGAAACCCATTTTGGGTGGTAGGCACCAGTAAGTTTACTGTACTTACGGTTTTTAGTGTCCAATAAAGCTGAGTAGAATTGTGAGTTCAAGTTGTGGATCCTACGAAGAATAAAAAACAGGAGAGGTCCTTTGCAGGCCTGGGAGAGGGAGGCTCTGAGCTGGGGTAGGCTTGGTTGTAGTGCCAGGAGATGCTGGCACATTGCTGTGAGTGTGTGTTTCAGGGGTCGCAGGGAGAAATGCTTCTGAAGGATCTCAATGTTCTGAATGTAGACATTGTCACAGTTGGGGCCAAATTAGGAAGGCCTGAATGTGAACATCCGTGGGTGCTCTGACAGTGGCTACTTGGGTTACAGATGATACTTGGGTTACTTTTTACATTCATAATCATCCTATTCTCACATTCTCTCGTCAGTCTTATTGTCCATTTCTTCTCTCATCTTATTGTATTTGACAGGGTTCCCCTGCCATGCATCATTGACCTACTTTAATTTTTCTTTCAGAAAATTCTCATTCACACATGTGGTCCAAAGTGCCCTGGTCTTGGTTTCTGTAAATTTTCCCCTTATTGGAATATGTCAACCCTGCACCTCAGCATCTTTCCTTTGAAGATCATCCATTGGACGAAAGTTAATTGAACCTGGCAGTGAGGGCGTTATGGTGGGAGCTTTGGGCAGGAATACCTACATCTGATTGCCAGGAAAGCTGTCGCAAATTGAGCTTGAGTTGGGAAATGTCTAGTACAGGAATACTCCCAATAGCAGGATGACATTTAAGATAGTTACTGAGCCACTTGACAACAATTTCCCTTGACCACAGTGGTATTTCCTGGAATAAATAGAACTTACATTGCCTTGTAGCACTTCCTGAAAGCTCCCCAGCAATACCTGTCGGGTGCTGTAAAACAAGCACTTGGTGCCTGATTAGGGGTCCTCATTGAGCGTCTCAAGCATTAGGAAGTGAGTGGGCACTGAAACACATTCCCCTGTCCTTGTCTCCCACCTTGTCTCCTTGCTCCAGTTCTCCAGCAATTCTTTTCCTGCTTCCCACATCTGGCTCCACTCACCCGTGTTCAAGAATCCAGCTATGATCTGCAGGCAGGGCTTTGGAGTATTAAGTGGAGCAGCCAGTCTTTCCAGCAGCTAGCAATGTAGAAGTAGCAGTCAATGAGTGATTGTGCTGAGACGGATTTCTCTCTCACTTGGCGTTTACTTGCATGGAGCATCCATACTGGCCTATAAAGTGCCTGAGGACATTTAAGTGGCCATCAGTGATCCTCCGTCAAAGTCATGTAGTGCTCCTGTTTGTTCTGTAACTGGTGGGGCTAAGGTTGGCACCTGGAGTGGTAGAGGGCATGATTCCCTTATTGCTGGAACTAAATTCTTGCCATTGTGCCATTACAAACTTTTTTTATTCATCTTTGGTTTTGTTTATTTTTTGTAACTTTTTTTCAATGTGCTATCTTGTATTGCTTCTGTAATTTTTATTTTAGCATAAATTATTCAATTTCTACTATTTTTTCTTTGTTTCAGATATACATTGTAATAGCTGTACTGCAATAAGTTAAATAGGAATAAATGGAAAACAGATGGATTATTAATAATTTAGTAGAACACATAAAGATAGGACAAAATAGGACATTGTACATAATCAATCTATCCCAAGATATCCTTGGATTTATACATATTCTTGGAAAAATACATAAAAGAGTGCAACAAAGCTCTGTTTTGTTTGCAACTGTTAATACAATATGCATGACCTGATGTGTTATGTCTCTTTGAAATACAAAGAATTGTTGATTCCATTGTGATGATTATTGTGCTATAAATTATTAATGCAAGTTCTTACAAGTAAATAATTTAGTAATTGGCTGATTATAAGTAACTTGCATACATTAATTCTTATTTGTTCAAATGCATTGTTGTGAAACTATTACAACTTGTTACCCCGTTACAAGCCAAATGCTAAAATTTGAAATGAATCACATTTTGCTGGATAATATTGGTAGACAGAAGAGCCAATTTCAATGCTAATCCAAAGCCTTTTTTTTTATTCTGATTTGTGTGCCTATTCCATGAGGGCTTTCCATGTTTACGTGAACAAATTAACAAAAGCACACTTCATTTTACTTCACATTTTCTTTCATGTTACCTTTCATGATTCTAGCCTCGGGTGACTGTCTGTGTGGAGTTTGCACATTCTCCCCTTGTCTGCATGGGTTTCCTCCAGGTGCTCTGGTTTCCTCCCACAGTCCAAAGATGTGCGGGTTAAGTGGATTGGCCATGCTAAATTGCTCATAGTGTCCAGGGATGTGCAGGCTAAGTGGATTGGCCATGCTATATGCAGGGTCGTAGGGATAGTGGAGGAGGGTGGGTCTGGGTGGGGTGCTCTTTGAAGAGCCAGTGTGGACTTGATAGCTAAATGACCTGCTTCCACTCGGTAGGGATTCTATGATTCTATACCTGACAGGACAGATATAAAATATTACCAATGAAAAGATGTCCTTAAACTTCATTAAAATTTTAAGTCATGCTTGACTATTATCATGTAATTATAGCCATCAACAACTACAAGTACTTTGCACAAAATACTCTTTCGGTGCCTACAGCCTCGTACTCTTACAATGAAAGCCACAGGAAAAACCATTGAGCACAATGGGCTGAAGCAGTGGTTCTGCTGCCTGATATGCTCAGAAGAGAAACCCTCAGGCATTTACTGGAGACAGTGCTCAAATTTGTGCTGGTCTGTTCCTTCCTTCACGAATTGGCCATCTTACCTCTATCCTCACAGCTGCAGCAACAACTTCAGATGAATAAAGGGAAGATGAACTAAACTCAAAACCTATTGGACATTGATTTTCCTCACGCTTTTTCACTGTGTTGAATTATGGATAACTTACAGATGCCATATCAAGTTCCCAGAACAATATCAATGCTGTCCTAGATTTTGCAAATAAAGTGGGGGAAAAATACATGGGCTTCCTCCAGACTCAGCAATGCTAAGTATCAAAGCTATGATAATGTCACATCAAACGACATGGGCAGGATAAGGTATCAGATTGTCCAATTCAAGACTACCCAAGTAGGTATTCTACTTAGAGCTATGCTGGGGAGTCTGCTAATATTGGAGCAAAAAGGAATGCTTCAAGGATAATCTCAAAGCCTCCACAAAGCAGATGCTCAATTGCAACGTAAATAGCAATTCTTCGTCAGACATGGTGCCAACACCTTCCATTCAAGAAGAACAGTTGCTCAGAGAGAGCAGAGAGGCCGACAAGGGGAACATTTGTTCAACTAACAATCCACCACTATCTCCACTGGCCAGCAAACAACGTGCTCACTGTTGGAGGAGCCTGCAACACTAAGATCGGGCTGATAAGCCATCTGTGATTCCACAGCCAGTACTGACGTCTCACTTCCTCCCTGCCAACCGCAAGAAAGAAGCATCCACTACACAACGGAATACCCATGGTGATGATGACATCTTTCAGAGCTATAAAAAAGACTGCTCTTGTTGTGCTGGTTACACTCTTATTAATGTAACAGGAATAATTTGGTGACCTGTGTTCATTGTATTTCTTTAATATTCTTGTGGGACAAAGAGTATTTTGAATGAACCTTAACTCTAAAAAGTGGTAGATGGGGTCTGTGCCAGAGATTAAGACTTATCTACTCCTGTCACACTCCTTGTAGCAAACCTGGACTCATATGCCTAAACCATCATCCATCCCCCCAGCTACCATCAAGGCTCACCACCTTAAAGGATCCAGTCTAATCTCCACAATCTCTTACACTGTCCTTAACTGCTGTTGTAAACTTTGGCCTTGTGAGGCAGTTCGATGCTTGACTGACTTCTAGCCTGTCAACAGGCTGCTGTGAGCAGGAGTCCTACAGAGAGAAAAATAAAGCAGCCCTGCTGTTAACTTGTGCAATACATTCGGGAAACCTATTTC
Organism: Ginglymostoma cirratum; assembly: GCA_024137785.1. Classification (NCBI taxonomy): domain Eukaryota; kingdom Metazoa; phylum Chordata; class Chondrichthyes; order Orectolobiformes; family Ginglymostomatidae; genus Ginglymostoma; species Ginglymostoma cirratum. The sequence continues at coordinate 44,862,989 of JAHRHZ010000019.1, read as the reverse complement.
TTACAGTTTCGGAAACTCTTGGCACATTCTCATGCACAGAATTCACTTCTGGCCTAAATCCGGACCGTTTATTCAAAGTAAAACAATGCAAAGGCAGGGTGTTTTTTTTTATGATTATGCACATGTTATTTATGTAGCCTTTTCTGTCTCGTCCACACTGTTCCTTCTGCCCATGCTGTTTTGCCTCTGTGGGAGAGTTGACTTTGTAGATACGTAGAACATTGTATTCTATTGCTAACACAAGTTGCATGCTGAGCTTGGAGGAAGTGAGCCTTCAGGTGTCAAGAGGAACAGAGCATTTCTTTATTCCAAGGATCAGTGAAATAGTTGACAGAAATGAATAAGTTTTAGTGTTCCCTAAACAGGATACTTCACATGTCATTCAGTAGAAAAGTGCATTCACAGTGTAAGATATTCTATGCAAGCATTGAAACAGAAATATTATAATTGAAAATTAATGTTGAACATGACCCTGATGATTACTGGAGGTAACCTATTTTACTTCATCTGTGAGTTAGAATAAAAGAGAAAATAATGTCACGGCTCATTCATGCATATTTAGTATTTAAATTTTTATGGATTGAAGTTAACACAAACAAAATATTGAAAAGATTATATGGTTATAAACCAAAATTAAAAAGCTGAGCACATTATTTTATGGTAATCAAATAAGGCTTTTGTCAGGAAATCTAGGCATAATTGCATATGGGACAACAAGGTGCAGAGCTGGATGAACACGGCAGGCCAAGCAGCATCAGAGGAGCAGGAAGGCTGACGTTTCGGGCCTAGACCCTTCTTCAGAAG
>JAHRHZ010000019.1:44837303-44847185 GCA_024137785.1 Ginglymostoma cirratum | reverse complement strand
TTCTGATGAAGGGTCTGGGCCCGAAACGTCAAGCTTTCCTGCTCCTATGATGCTGCTTGGCCTGCTGTGTTCATCCAGCCCCACACCTTGTTATCTCGGATTCTCCAGCATCTGCAGTACCTTTTATCTCTGGTACAATTTTAACCCCACTGCGAAGCCTCTTCTAAGGATGCCTACCCTGAAGAAGTTACCCTCCTCCCTCCGGACAAACCTCAGGGAATCTCTCTCCCACTGATTTTCTGATGAAGGGTCTGGGCCCGAAACGTCAAGCTTTCCTGCTCCTATGATGCTGCTTGGCCTGCTGTGTTCATCCAACCCCACACCTTGTTATCTCGGATTCTCCAGCATCTGCAGTACCTTTTATTTCTCATAATGCCATTAGTTATTTTGCAAATTGCCTTAAATCTGTGCCCTCTGTATCCTAATACTTTCACCGATGGAAAAGGCTCTCCCTATCTACTCTGGGCACATCCCTCATGGTTTTGAAGGCCTTTATAAACTCCTCTCCATCTTCTTTTCCCTAAGTAGAATAATCAAAATTTCTCCAAGATTTATACACAACTGAGGCTCCTCCTCCCTGGATCAATTTTTGTGAATCTTTTCCATACCCTTTCTAACGCCTCCCCATCCTGCCCAAAGACCGGGTGCCCAGAATAACATACAGTATGCCAATTGAAGTGAGCATTGCTCACTGGCCAGCATTTATTGCCCTTGCCAGGTTGCCCCTGTGAAGGTGGTGATGAGCTGCCTTCTTGAACTGCTCCAATCCACGTGCTATAGGTTATCCCCCAGTGCCCTGACAAAGGGAATTCCAGGATTTTGACCCAGTGACAGTGAGGGAATGGCAATATGTTTTCAAACTGGGATGGTGAATAGCTTGGAGGAGAATTTGCATGTGATCGTGCTTCGATATGTCTGCTGTCATTGTCTTTCTGTATGGAAGTGGCCATAATTTTGAAAGATGCTGCCGAAGGATTTTTGGTGAATTTCTGCAGTACACCTTGTAGATAGTACACACTTCTGCTACTGAGCATTGGTGGTGGAGGGAATGGACGCATGTGGATGTGATAGCAATCAAATGGGCTACTTTGTCCTTGTTGGTGTCAAGCTTCTTGAGTGTTGTTGAGCTGCACCATTCCAGGTATGTGTGGGTGGGGGTGTGTGGGTGGTATTCCATTACACACCTGACTTGTGCCTTGTAGATGCTGAAATGGCTGTGGGGAGTCAGTAGGCAAGTTACTCACCGCAGTATTCCTCGCCTCTGACCTGCTGTTGTAGCTACTGAGTTTCTGGTCAGTGGTAATCCCTGGGATATTGATAGCAGGGCATTCAGTGATGGTAGCACCGTTGAATGTCAGGGGTATTTTGTTAGACTATATCTTATTGGAGATGGTTATTTCCTGACATTTGTGTGACACACATGTTACTAGCCACTTGTCAGCCTAAGTCCGGATATTATACGGATCTTGTTGAATTTGAACATGGCGTGCCTCAGTATCTGAAGAGTTGTGAATGGTGCTGAACATGTTGCAATCATCAGCAAATGTCCACATTTCTGATCTTTATGTTGGAGGGAAGGTCATTGATGAAGCAGCTAAAGTTGGTTGGGCCTTGGACACAACTCTGAGGAACTCCTGCAAAGATGTCCTGGAGCTGAGATAACTGACCTCAAACAACTGTCTTCCTATGTCCCAGGCATGACTCCAACCAGCGGAGAGTTTGCCCCCCTGATGCCCATTGATATAACTTTTGCTTGGACTCCTTGATGCCACACTTGGAAGAATGTGGCCTTGATGTCAAAGGCTGTCATTGTCACCTCACCTCCGGAATTCAGCTCTTTTGTCCATGTTTTAACCAAGGCTGTAACAAGTTCAGGAGGTTATTGGCCCTGGTGGAACCCAAAGTGGGTGTTCCTGAGCACGTTATTGCTGAGCAGGTGCTGCTTGATAATGCTGTTGATGCCACCTTCCATTACTGAAGATTGAAAGTAAACTGATGAGGTAGTAATTAACTAGGCTGGATTTGTCCTGCTTTTTGTGTACAGAACATACCTGGGCAAATTACCGCATTGTTGGGTAGATGCCAGTGTTGTAACTGCACTGGAACAGCTTGAATATACCTGCACTGAATTATAATTTCTCAAAGTTTAGATTAAATAACTGACACACCTATAGTTGGTGTCCGACCTTCACATCCTTTTTGAACATGGATATAACATTTGCAATTCTCCAGTCTGCTAGCACTAGCCTGACCCTAAGGAAGACTGGAAATTTATTGCTAGTGTCTCCATAATTTCCATCCTCGCATCCACTCTTGTTGTTTTTCATCCAGTCCCAGTGCCTTATAACGTTGCTGTGTTCATCCAGCCCCACGCTTGTTATCTCGGATAAGTTTTCCTGCTCCTATGATGCTGCTTGACCTGCTGTGTTCATCTAGCCCCACGCTTGTTATCTCAGATTCTCCAGCATCTGCAGTACCTTTTATCTCTAATAACTTTTCCTGATCAGTTTAAAATCAATCAAGTGTCTGAACTACCGCCTCTTTCATCATCACCTGCACAGTATTTTCTTTCTTTATAAAACAACAGGCAAAGTATTAAATTACTATCTCAGCCTTGCCCCTGCCTCCATATGTAAACTTCCTTTTTGAACCATGAAAGGCTCCTGTCCACTTCTTAATGCCATTTCACCATCTAACCATTTTTATATCTATACAAAATTTTTGGATGCCCATTTATGTTAGTTGCCGATCTTTTCTCATATTCTCTCTTACTTTGGATAGCTCCTTGTCCTTTTCCATATTTGACCTAACTCTTATCATAGAATGATCACCATCCCCTAAATATACCTAACACTTGATTCGTGTAGCTCATTTCATTTCCAAGAATACCAGCAATGCCTCCTTTCTTGTTGGACTATAAACATACTGCTGTAGAAGAATCACTCGAGAAGCCGTTCCATCTCTGTCCATTACCGATTCCAATCCCTTGTTTGTAATTGAAGTCACTGCTCTATAATTCTTTCACTTCCCTGTAATTTACTTCCAAATTTGTTCCAGTACATCTTTCCCACTAGCCAATGGCTGATAGACTACACCGAACAATGTACCTCTTCTTGTTTCTTAGCTGTATCCAAATGGATTCTGTTCTTGGCTCCTCTGGGATTTCTCCCTCTCCTACACTGCAATGTTCACCATAATCAATACTGCCACCCCTCCTGTTCTCTTTTCTTTCATATTTTTCCTTGCATCTGGGAATATTTAATGTCCACTGTTGTCCTTCTATGAGGCATGCCTCATATTATCATCATAACATCATATTTTCATGTGACCATCTGCATCTACAACACAGAAATCTTTATTCTTCATTCTGTATTCACTTCATTGACATTCATGCTCTTTAATCCCAGTCTGGATTTTGTCACTTTCCCTATAACATTAACCTACTTAATTATCTTCCAATTTATGCACTAGACCTTTTGTGAATTGACAACATTGGGTCAAATACAAATCCTTTCAGACTGATAAGGTCTTAATTGCTTTGAAATTCAGTTAAGGAAACAGGATATTTCATCCATCTCATCTGTGCCAGGGCTTGGGCTTCACACAAACATCATCATGCGTGAATCTACCTAAGGCACTCCAGATGGTTTTGCCATATCATATCATAGGTGGTGACAGCTGGCAGTTCAGGTACCTAACCTGAAAATATATATGTCCTTGTATTCCTTTCTGGCTCATGTTTTAATCTAACTTTATCTCAAATACTGCATTGTTAGCTCATTCCATAAGTTGTGAGTAGTTTCTCCTGAATTATTTATTAGCCTATTAGTCAATCAGTTACTGAACAGTCAAATATTTGTGGTTCCCAGTTAGAATTCACAGGAGTGGAAACATCTTCTGTACTTCATCTAAACCCTTAATAATATCTTAACAATAACTTCTCAATTTTCTTGAGGACTTTCTTTTTGTCACTGCATGAATGAAGGTGTTTTGGTTCAACCATCAGCTGGAGAAGCCTATTGATCACACTTACTGAGGTAGCCATCCTTACAGGGATCTTCAAGTCAGATAACATGCATACATTTAATGAGAAGCTCAAGAAACACACAAGGGAGTTATAAATATAACATGTTAATTGGGTTAGAGGTAGAGGCATGGGAGAAAACTAGCATGGAGCATATGTGCCAGAATGGACAAGTTGAGCCAACTATCCTTTTTTGTGTTTTGCATTCAGTCGATGCTATGCAACACTAAGGTACCCACATCGAGCATCCACATTGATAAATGTGACAACATTTATATGTTTTTCAATAACTTAGCAGCTTTAATTTTGCCACATTTATGCAAGTGATTATAAAATCAAGTATCACTGATGCAACTGTGATGGGGTGCTTTTGAGTAACCGTCCCTATTGGGCCTTCTCGTGTTTCTACACCATCAAATCAATACATTAAGTCCCTACTAAAGCAAGATATGTGCATTCGTGTTGAATGATATGGGCTGCAATGGTGCCAGTATTTGCTGTAAAAGGTAAAACATTCCACTGGAGTTTTTCCTTTTCTTCCCATAGAACATTCTGATGGCGACATAAATTAAACTGATAGAAAAGATAATTTGCAATTGAATGATGGTCACAAAAGCCTATCAGTCTCTGGGTAGCAACACAGGGAAAAATGGTAAAGTGCACTAGAGGTTTTAAAGCCATTTGTGAATGTAAGAATTTTGCACTAAAATTAACTGTTATCTACAGCTGAATCCATTAGCAACCCTGGTGTGATGTGAAAGTGGTGCTGTATGTCACCAGTATGTCATTTAAGTAATATTACAAAGCACTCATCTGTTTAATGTGGGTGTTTGCTGTTCTGGCCCTAGACAAAGCAAATGTGGACATTATGCAAATAGGATGCAAGCCAGTCATTATAGGCCTCCTACCCCTTTTAAATGTATTCTTTGGCCTGGTGCCCTTTGGAACAAATCTGATTCCCAATATGGTGACAAGAGGAAGTTATCATGATATTTAGTGATATTTGGCAGCATAGGATGATATTCAATAGAAATGATTCACTTTTACTGGAATAACATATTATTCAAGCATTCTGAAGTGTTTTGGTATATTGAAGCTGATATAAATGCAAGTTGTTTTATCATTCTGTAGTTTCTTATTACATTTGTGATCTTGAAGGTGAAATAATATTGTTTGGATGTTACTTTGCAAAAAGCATCTCCATTTTTCTGGTTGCTGATAGAAATCAACACTATCAGCACTGCCTAGCTGATCATCTGTTGTGCTCTCAAAAGTTGTGTGATGGTGTCAGTATGTGCACATCACAGATGTCTATGTATACAAAAAGCAGGGTTGTTTTGGCTTTTTTTTGAACTTGAGATGCATAAAATAAATGAATCATATAAATTGGAATGGATCATACTATCTACTACAACGTCAAAGAGCCATTATGGCACAGGAGAACATTAGACCCATCAAGTCATGCCAGCTTACTTTACAATGATTCAGTCATTCCCATACTTCCATAACCCTGTGAGTTTATTTCCATCAAATACCTATGAATTTAGTTTTGAAATTCTTGATCATGCTCATTTTCACCACCCAAATAATTACCACTCCCTTCTTGTATCTCACTGCAAATCTTGCCTGCCACCTTGAAGCTGTGTCCCCTCGTCATTGTAGTTATTTTGTTATTAACCCATTCAGAAAGATTGTTGCATATCTCTGGAGCAGGTGGGACTTGAACTGGGCTTCTCTAGATCAGAGGTAAGAAAACTACCATTAGGCCACAAGAGCCCACACCCTCAGTTAATTGGGAGCAGCTTTACTTTATCTTCTCTAAATTTGTCCTGTCAATCTCAAACAAAAACAGAAAATGATGGAAAAGCTCAGCAGGTCTGGCAGCATCTGTGGAGAGAAATCAGAGTTAACGTTCCGGGTCCAGTCCTTCCTTAGATTCTTCCTCTCAATCTCCTTTGCTCCAAGGACAATATTCCCAGCTTCTGCAACTTGAACTTACAAATGAATTTCCTTATTTCTAGCATCGTTTTTGCATATCTCTGCATCCTGTTTAATGAGCTTCATATTGTTTCTAAAGCATCTTGGTAGTCTCTTGGCCTGGTGTGGCCTCAGCATGGACCTCTGGTCTCAAGGTGATTCCAGAGCCACGTAAACCCTGAGGTGAAGTCCAATGCAGTCTAGAGTCAAAGCCTGGTGCGGATGGGAGGTTAGGTGCCAGCATGGACAGGGTTGGAAAACTGTTGTACTGAGCATTTTTTTTTCTCAATTTTATCACTTATTCCTAAAATCTGCAATACTGGACTTTTAACTTCTCTATTTTTTCTCAGAACTGTAACTGAAGAAGCGGTACCTAGGGAGTTTGTGCCTAAAATGGTATTGTAAGCGGCGACTTATACACTTTTTACAATACTCATTTGATTACATATGACCAATGAAGCTAATTCTAATTCTAATTCTGGTGACAACACAGTCATTGTTGCAACCTCAATCAGAATTGTCTCTTCTGATAGAAATGGACGTAGAATATCTTTGGTTATATCTTCACATGGCCTACCTGGTAGCAATAAAGAACACAGAAAAAGGGGAAACCAAAGACCTGTCAGCCTGACATCAAAAGTAGGGAAAATACTCGAATCGATTGTAAAGGATGTGATTACAGGCTATTCAGAAACAACTGATTGTCAGCTTGGCAGACTAAATATGGAGTTATGAAGGGGAAATCATGCTGGATAAACCTAGCAGAGCTTTATGAGGATTCCACGGACAGAGTCAATAGGGAGAGCCAATGGCTTTGGTGTATTGGATTTTCGAAGGCCTTTGATGAAGTACCATGCAGGAGGTTAGAAAAATATTCAAGTGGATGAAATTGAGGGTAATGTTTGAACATAGACTGAGGATTCACAAGCAAAAAGGAAAAAAAGGAATGAGTGGTTCATTCTCAGGCTGGCAGGCTGTGACCGGTGAGGTACCACAAGGGACCCGGCTTTTCACAATATATGTATCAATGATTTGGATGTAGGACCAATTGCAATATTTTCAGATTTGCGGCTGATGTGAAACCTGGTAGAAAATGTGAGCCATGAGGAAGATGCAAAGTGACTTCAGGGAGATTAAGGCCAATTGAGTGCATAGGCAAGAGCATGGCAGATGGAATACAATGCAGACAATTGTGAAACTACCTGCTTTGATAGGAGGAACATTTCTCAAATGTGTTGATTTTCAAACAGAATAAAGACAATGTAAAGTGGATGTTGGAAATCGGAAATGCCAAGAGAAGCTGCTGGAGAAGCTCGGCAGCAAATGTACCACTGGGCATTGCATATATTGGTTAGCTTACTTCTCTTATATCGCCTTCTCATCTTGTCCAACCTCCGCAGACTTTTTAATGAATTCATGTTTGTCGTCCTACCAATGTGAACAACCCAATGTGTATCACGGAAGTCTAAGTACCCACCTCTCAGTCCTGATTTCTGAAGAAGGGTCTAGGCCTGAAATGTCAGCCTTCCTGTTCCTCTGATGCTGCTTGGCCTGCTGGGTTCATCCAGCTCTACACCTTGTTATCTCAGTCCTAGCACATGGTTTTGACTTTGGAAGTAAGTCATGTTCAAATGTTTTGAGTTTGTCAGGAACACAAATTGAATGCCAGGCGTATGCATAGGCACTTTGACATGCTTTGGAAAGTACCAAGAACTCTTATTCTGTATTTTTAAATTTTTTTTCATTCTTCTCTCTCTCTCTCTCTCTCTCTCTAACTTCCTCTTCAAGCTCATAAAAAGGAGGCTCGGGCAGGGTGGGCAATCACTGTTGCTCAATGGTCTAGGAGATGCTGTGTGCTAACTTAGCCTCTTCAATTTTTTAAAAAAACTATGTCTACACAATTTCATGATTTTTTTAATTTATATTTTGCAAACTCTGAACATGTCTCCATGTTGAGGCGTCATTGTGATCTCCAAACTGCCTCAGCAGCACCCATCTCTCCTGGCACAGTTACTCAGGCTCCAAAGCTGCCCTGATTGGGCTGCCAATCTCAGGAGCCCTCCTGCTCCCCTCCTTTCGACGGTGAGCAAGAAGTATTAGGAGATTAGCAAATTAGGAGACTGCCTCTGGTATAATTGCTGAGTCAGCCCCACCGTTAGCAACTGCAGGCTGTGGGGCCCTTATTTCATCCCAACATTGGGGATGTGAACCCAGTAGCCTGTGAGGGAAGGGAATAACAATAGTTGTTTCTTTTGCTACAATGGGAAAGAAGATTATGGTGAGCATTGGGGCAATGCTCATAAAGTAACTTGTACAAATATTTTTAGCATGTTGTTTCTGTGTGAAACTGTTAGACACAAAGTGCAGATATGCAATAGGACAGAACTGTATCTAGGGCATGTGTAACAAAATCAGAAATGCATGGTAAAAAATCATACTATTTGCTGATTTAGGGTTTCTTACTTGGAAGGCATAAGATGAAGGAAAATGGATGGCTACTATTTTAGCATTAATGCTACACAAAAAATGGGCTAAACACCACTCTTTAGTTTACTCTCAAATAGAAATGCAAAACTGTGACCTGGGATTTCCACCTGGGTTTGACAAGAAAGCCAGTTCTGAGAACTTAACCTTTTCAGAAGCAGGTCAAGATACCATTGGTTTATAACCAAGTCAGAGAGAGAAATCAGCTTTCCACTTTTTTGGAATGCAACGATTTTTACAATTTAGATGTTGTCTACAATGCAAGCCAATTGTTCTTCTGTGCAATATTCAAACTCCTATGGCAGGATTGCAAAAAAAAAGTCTGTGAATTGGAACATTAACACTAGTTGATGTGAAAGATCTAAGTACATTCTTTATAAGTTGGTGGATGGCCATTGATCACTTTTAATTGACTGCATTACTTTTAATCAGTTTTATATGCAGTAAGACTACGTCTGAAAAAAAAATGTATAATTACTTTTCTCTTAAAAAAGGTGTGATATTGTTCTAACCATTTTGTTCCATTTTTCGTGTCTTTCAGGAAGAGAAGAATATGTTGCAACATTTAAAGGATCAGAATACTTCTGCTATGATTTGTCACAGAACCCAATCCAGAGTAGCAGTGATGAAATAACATTATCATTCAGAACCCTTCAAAGGAATGGTCTAATGCTTCATACAGGGAAATCTGCAGATTATGTAAATCTGGCTTTGAAAGATGGTGCTGTCTCACTGGTCATTAATTTGGGGTCAGGAGCCTTTGAAGCTTTGGTGGAACCTGTGAATGGAAAATTTAATGACAATGCCTGGCATGATGTGAAAGTAACCCGGAACCTCCGTCAGGTAACAGTACAAAGGATGATGTAGAAAATGTGGGATCTATTCTTAATCGTGTATGGAAAAAGAAATTAATTTGACCGCACACATTTACAAATTCCAAACTAAACATAACGGTTTTCCTTTTGAATTGAAAATAAATTGACTATAACAAATTATTTATTAAATTTGACTAAAATTTCCAGTTAACTATTTTACTTCATAATACCTGAGCAAATGCAGATCTAGAGAAATGCTTAAAGGTTAGAACATCATTGCATTTTGTCAAAATAATTTGCATCATAGCAAGGTGACCCATAATAGAATCTGTTAAATTTGCAAATATCAATGAATAAAGTTTTTGGATGTCTACATATAAAGCAGAGGAAAATACATAAAATCTCTTACATTTACCAATATTACCAAATGCACGTTTTTCAATCAATGATATTCAACTAATAGAGTGAGGCTTTATTACCTAGCTTATGAACATTGGAAGTTACCCTGTGGCAGATCTCAGTGAACATGTTGTGAAATTTGAGTAAATTATTAGTCATTATGTTGTAGCAAATACAGAGGAT
>JAHRHZ010000019.1:44764803-44832303 GCA_024137785.1 Ginglymostoma cirratum | reverse complement strand
GTGATGGGCAACTTCTGGATTTTAATTCATGGTATCTAGTTTGAAGGCAAGTTTTCTACTAATTGTGTTCCTAATTGTTTCTTGATTTTTCCCTACTTATGTTCTCATTACTATTCATTTTAAAAAAAGACAAGATGAATCCATTGGAAAAGGGATGAAAAGGTAATGTCAAGCAATAAGCGCAGGTTTAAGATTGAAAGTCAATTGCAATTAAATTGGAGTCAATGGCTATTGATTCAATTTGCCTCGATTCTGTAACAAAGATTCCTTGACAAAGGTCGAATAATTCTTGGTAATTCCAATGTGTTAATCACCAATCTTATAGAAATGTAAATAGAGTTTCAATTAATTGAAATGCAACTTTACTCCACTAATTGTTGTGTTTAAAGTCTTGTAACACTGAGAAATGTATCTTTGCCTGTAGACAGACTGCAACATTTAAATGTTGCAATTATATTGTGAAATATAGAAATGGTTGAGAGTGGTCTAGCAAAACAAGAAGAGTGCTACTTATCAATTTGTTGCCCCAGCAACATTGATGTCTGAACAGTATTCTACATGTAGAAACACTAAAGTCACATTGTCTGCACAACAGTGCAAGTCACCATCTTTTTGTTCCTTTGCATAAGTCATTGAAGTTACTCAGTGTGTGGCGTATCGATGTAATATTTACGCAAGTACAATAGCTAGCAAAGGCGACCATTTGAGCTTATCCACTTTTGGCGGTATTTTTGCAACAATAATTGATTGTGGAAAATGTGGTCTAGATTTTGCCACCAGCGGTGAAACCATTGTGCTCACTGCTCATGTCAATAAATGTTTTGCGTAAAGACCTAACAATCTCTGTGGTGAGGTTCTACTCTTTCCTGATGGCATTTAAACTCTGATGTTAAATTCAGGGGATTTACTGGACTTCACAGCAGTGACAGTAGCAAGTAGGTAAGTAGGTGATCATAGTCTGATTCAGCAAACAAGAAGTTTAGACACTTAATATTCTTCAATTTGAGTTTACATTTTCGAATAGTGAAATAAATTATTGTGACTGGATTAGGATGGAAGTTAAAATCAAGTTAACAATTTTTTAAAAATATATTATTGTTAAAACTATATGAACATTTTCTGCTTAAATGGATAAATGTAAATGTACACAAATGTAAAATTAGCTTCCAAGGGTCAGTGAGGTATTTGGCAGTAATTATTAAGTTACAACACCATTAAAAATCTAGTAACACCTCAGTCAACCGGTGTAATGTCTTTGAGGGCTTATACAATGCAACTAATAGGATGAGAGTTGAAAATCTCCATAATACAGTTCATTTCACATTGATTTAAGTATGTCACATCAATTTAAAGCTACTTCAACAGGTCACCTTCTGGAAAAGATAAAAACACAATATTTTGCCTGTGTCGGGACTCCAGAGGTTGATCTAAATTTCACTGGAGCAATGGCAGCATGTACCGACAGACTTTTGCTGTCATTAACACTGCAAAGTGCAGGTCAGGAATTTTCCAAATCAAATATGATTGGAGCATTTCAGGAGGTTGATTTTGATTGAAAAATTTTAACCTCGCTTTCTTGTTGTTTTGCGGCAAAGTTTAGGAAACTTGGTTGGCATGGATGAGTTGGACCGAAGGGTCTGTTTTCTGCTGTATGACTTTCCACTACTGGTAGCTGAGTATTATTCAGGAGAGACTGGTAGAATTAGAAATATAAGTGCTGGAAACATTTGGCAGGTCAAACAGCATCTGTAGACAAAGCTATAAAATTAATATTTCATGTCAATCATCTTGAGAACTGGAATACGTTAAAGTTAGATACTTTGTAACTAAATGCAGTGCCATGGAAAATATATGGCAGTAGAATAATTCATAAGTGGGTGGATGCCGTGGATTATGGAACAAAAGCAAAGACCTGTGATACGGTGGAAGGCAAAGTGGTATAATGTTGCTAAATGAAAATACATTGAAGTATCAAAAAATGGAAACAGAGGAAGTGCAATGATAAACCCCTGGGGGGCATGTTTAGGAGTCTGGGCAGTGGAAAACAAGGAGTTGAGAATGTCAGTATGGCACGTGATGCACTTGAATGAAAAGATGCCAAGGAACTTGCTGCAGAAAAACATTTCTCTTGTTTCTCCATTGATTCTTTTCCAAGTTTCCTTAAACAATGATCTCTGTGTTTTGATCCTCCACTTGAAGCTTTCCACTCTTTGCAAAACTCATAATAACTCAGTAAGGATTCTTTAAAACACTTCAAACCTCAACCTCTATCTCCAGAAGGTCAAGACTAGCATGAGAACACCTCTGCCCACAAGTTCCCCCTGAAGTCACAACAGACCAACTTGACCTAGAAGGATTTTGGAGTTCCTTCACCATACCTATGTCAAAACCTTGTACCACCTTAACGAACAACACTGCAAGAGTATCTTCAGTATGAGGACAACATTGGTTTGTTAATGCCACTCACTCAGCACTGAACCAAGAGCACTAGTATTGGTAGATAAATGCTGATCTTTCCAGTAACACTCAAATCCTGTTAAAAAAAGGAGTAAGAAAATTAAGATAATTAATATCAGAAAAGGAAATGTATTGAAGAAACTTAAGGTACTAAGATCTGCAAAATCCGCAGAATCTAATAGCCTATACCTAGATTTCTAAAAGAGATAGCTGCAGGTATAATGGATGTACTGGCTATAATTTTCCAAAATTCGTTACTGGAGCAGCGTAGACAGGAGTTGCATGTGAGAATTGTGCAGAATTCCTGACACAGCTGACTCTGTGGGAATTGCCAAGGAAATTAAGCTTTCTCATGGAAAATTCCCTTCTGTCTGACCATTTGACAATATCTATCAAAATTGGACAATTGGGAGGGTTGTGAATCTCTTAAACTGAGACAAAAGTTAGAGGACTAAAAGCCCACCATAACTGCTGGGTTACTATTAAACAGAGTGCAGTGCAGTGTATTTTTCTTGTGGCTAAATGTGACAAAATATGTGGACCTTCCTAAATCAGCAAAAAGCCTAAACAGAAGATTTTTTTTTTAAAGTTGTGTTTATCACTGAAATAGAGAAACATTAGGAAGTGTGCTTTGCAATATTGAAAACATTGCTCCTCAAATTAGCACTGTTGCCTCACAGCGCTAGGGACCCGGGTTCAATGCCAGCCCCAAGTAACTGTCTGTGTGAAGTTTTCACATCCTACCCGTATCTCCATGGGTTTCCTCAGGGTGCTGTGGTTTCCTCCCACAGTCCAAAGATCTGCAAGTGAGGTGGATTAGCCATTGAAATTGCCATGGTGTCCAGGGATGTACTGGCTAGGTGGATTAGCCATGGAAAATGCAGAGTTACTAGGACAGGGTAGGGAGGTGGATCCGGGCAGAATGCTCTTCAAAGGTTCAGGATAGACTCAATGGGCCAAATGGCCTGCTTCCATACTGTAGGGATCTATGATTCTATGAGATGAAGAAGTCAGTGTGATTCCAGGTTGGATGTTGCCTTCCTGGTGCCAGAATTAAGGATTTCACAGATTGGTTGCAGAACATTCTTCTGGGGCTGGGGGTTCACCTAGAAGTTGTGTTCCATGTTGATAACAATAACTGAGGTAGGAAGTGGGATGTGGCCCTGCAATCAAAACTGAGGGAGTTAGGTCAAAATTTATCCAGCAGGATCTCAGATATGGCTGTCTCTGGATTACTCTTAGTGACATGTGCATGTGAGTACAGATATCGAATAATAAGGCAGACGAATGCATGGCTGGAAAGATGATGCAAAAGGGCGGGCATTAGATTCCTGCAACACTGGGACTGGTTCACACTGCACTTGTTTTATGTACAGTCATCATTACAAACAATTCCAATTAGATTTCCAATTTTATGCCAATGTGTGAGCAAAGAAAATGGCAACAAATGGGGAACTCCAAATGAAAGTACACTGAAAAACCACACGCGTGCAGACCAGGTACTGAACTTCAATAGTAACCATCCCAGCACACACAAATGAAGATGCGTGTGAGCACTATTTAAAAGGGCAACAACACACTGCAGCAACACGGAACTATGCCAAGAAGAAGAAGAATACCTCTTCCAGGTTTTCAAGGATAACGGATATCCAAAGAATTGGGTCAGAAGATGCCTACACGAACAGCATCAGAAAGAGACTACATGCCCTGACACACTCATCACACTACCCTATATCAGAAACACGTCAGAACTCACCACAAGACTCCTACGACGGCTGGGCATCAGAGTGGCACACAAGCCCACGTCAACCCTACGACAACTGCTCACCCGAACTAAGGACCCACTCCCCGCCATGGACAGGACCAATGTCATCTACAAGATTCCCTGCAGATACTGCGAAAAACACTACATCTGACAAACAGGAAGGAAACTAGCAGCAAGAGTACATGAACACCAACTGGCCACAAAAAGACATGACCAATACTCACTCATCTCAATCCACATGGACAAGGAGAACCACCACTTCGACTGGGACAACACCAAGATCCTGGGACAGGCTAGGCAGAGACAGGCACAAGAATTCCTAGAAGCATGGCACTCCACGAAGCATGCTATTAATAAACACATTGAACTTGACCCCATATACATTCCACCACGAAGGAAAACCTGAAGTGAGGCAATCCATCTCAATGGATCCCAGAGTTTAAAAACCAGGTGGGAAAACACACCGACACTTCATCAGAGGCTGCACTGAGGACGTTACCAAGCATGGTAACGAAACGTCTGCAAAACAAGAAACCAGCTCGGCGAGCCAACCAACCTCAACAACCTCAACACTCACAACCCAAGCTGCAAATCTACTCCAAAACCTTAGTGTGAGCAATTTGCTTGGATGGCCTGTTTTTCTTGAATGGGCATTATTAGGAAGGATGTGAATGCATTGGAGATAGTACAGGTTAGCGAGTTATAGATGAGAAACTTCAGTTATAAGGATAGATTGAAGAAGTTGAGAGTGTTCTCCTTAGAGAAAAGAAGACCAAGAGAAGATTTGATAGATATGTTCGGTCATTAGGGGACTAGATAGCCTAGATAGAAAAAAACTGTGCCCATTTGTAAATGGGCTAAGAACCGATGGGCACAGATTTAAAAATGATTTGCCGAAAAAGGAATTATGAGGTTGACAGAAAGCTTTTCACACAACTTGTGCTTAGGGTATGGAATGCAGTGCCTGGATGTGTGGTGGAGGCAGGCTCAATTGAAGCATTAAAGAGAGCATTGAATGATTATTTTGGATAGAAATAACGTGAAAGCCCGAAACGTCAGCTTTTCTGCTCCTCTGATGCTTTTTGGCCTGCTGTGTTCATCCAGCTCTACACCTTGTTATCTCAGATTCTCCAGCATCTGCAGTTCCTCCTATCTCTGTATTACTACCTGCCCTGGTAAATACATGCAAGCCTGCATAGTGCTGCTAGAGACAGTATGACACAAATTCACTTCTCCCACCCTCCAACAATCCTGCAGTTGTAGTGCTAGTTCTCATTTTGTAAGTTTACCTGCAAAATTTTGTCTTCAAGTACTATTTCAATTATCAATAAATCCATTATCCCAGAAATTTGGCTGGCCACTGCCAATTACTCCGGTGCTGAGCAACTTTTTAAGCCTCCAATATATTAGATGGGAAGTGTGCAACCATTCAAATCCAGGAATGTCCTGTTCTCAATATGTCGGGAAAAAGAGTCCAGGTCATATAAAAATGAAGGGGCATAATACCAGTTCACAGTTTCCTGTGCAGCCATGACTTGGTCTGACTCAGCTAGTCTGAGCGGCTTGCTAAATTTAAAAGCTAAGTTTATATGCACTTTACATACCCTCCTTAAAGGAACTGCAACAGGTTGAAACTAACACAGTAATTTTTTTTAAATTCACCTGATTACTCCTCTTACCTCACATTAAAATCATACGGTACTATCATTCCCAGCAGTTACCCCAACCTCACAATTACAACTTGACCCCCTTGTTTTTTTTTGGCCTCTGCCCTCCCAATACTATTCCCTGCCATCTATATCCAGCACCAAACACTCCTCGAGTTGCCCAATCATCACTATTAGTCTGCCTCCTGATGACCATTATGCTGTGGTATTTGCTAGCTCCGGATCCACATAATGTACTACAAAGAATGATTAGTTCCCTTCTCTATCACTTTCTTTCCAAGTCCTCTTAAATAAGTCACAGCAGCCCAATTTCTGCTATGTCTTCGCTGGTGAGCTTTCTGATTGCAGATCAATGACATTGAAGCCTAAGACATGATATCATGAATATCTGAGTGTTTCCATTTAGATATGGAAATTGATCCACTGAGTGACCACTTTAAGGGACGGTCATGTTTCCACTTTAGTCATTTTGTTTGCTGCTTAAAAGTTAGTACACAAAATATTGGTATTGTTTGGCAAAAGTACCATTATAGCAATGTATAAACTTACAAAACTTCTGGCTAAGATACCTAAATGGATTGTCTATTTGAATTTGGTAGTAAAATATTTCAGTACAGAGCTGATGAAGATGCTATGAACATTGACCCAAGAGACAACTGTACATATGTCAATAATTTAAAGGGATAAAATTCAGTTTAATTTATTAGAGGATACTAACGCAAAAAGCAACTCAATTATATTAAGTCAAAATCTAGTGTGTGTACAATGGATTGAGCAACAAAGTAAATGGATACTAACAAAAAGAGTAGAGATTTTTAAGTAAAATGATGTTCAAATGAAACCCATTGGCTGCAACTTATGTGCCATATAAGAATTTCCAAATGTTTCATCTGTTGTAGATAACTACAAGAGAAGGAAGAAGCTCCAGTTGCTTTGACTCAAGCTTAGGTGTTGTGACTGTGATAAGTGGTAAGAATTATGAGACTAATTGTGGGAAGAAGTAAAACTGCTAGGTGCATGTCACTGGAGGTAGTTAACCTAAAGTCACAATGAGGCAGGACCTTATACGGGTCTGAGTGAATAGATATTACAAGATTTGTGACAGAACAGCATGAGAAGTTCCATGAGGCCTCACTTGATATTGAAAGCAATTTGTACTATCTTTTATGCAATGGACAATGTGGTGAGTTTGTTGAGAGGTGCTGATGAGTTGCCTAGTGAAGGGAATTATTCCTGGTTAAACATGGCACTACACGACTCAAGTTTACCAAGTGTGTCAAGCAAGGTAGATGTTGAAATTCTCCACTTGGAAACCAGAGCAGGTACCTGGTGATTTCAACTTGCTGCTTGCTCCAAAGCACTCCATATTGGACATGGCACCAACATCTCAGGACACACTGCATGGGCATCAGCCAAACTCATCCCACATCCACACATTGGCATCTGATATGTGCCAACTTCTAAGAAACTTCACAGCACATTCCAATCCCCTTAAAGGACACTTCTTCATTTCAATGCTGCATCAGCAACGACCACAGTAATGCTTCTGAAAGGGCACTCTGCTCTCAGGGACACCCACACAGCTCATGAACTAGACCAGGCTATATCTCAAGGTTCTTTGCCATAGTACTTGCTCAATCTGAAGCTGTCTGGATGCACCCTGCCTTGCATTGCCTTGCCATTGTGCACTTTGACCCCAAGCCAGACATACCAGGCTCACATTACTTCTGTTTGCCTTGTTGTTTAACACGGACACAAAGGCAGGAAATTTCAGTTCACGGTTGTCAACAGTCTTCAATCAAGTCAAGTGGAATAGCTTTCGCTTCATGGATGCTAGCACAGTAATTCAAGAGGACCCTCTGAATCCAGTCCAGGGACTTGGTTATGGTCGGTAACCACTCGTGGCAGTCAGAGACAGGGTCCTCTCCTCATAAAGGGTGAGGGCCAATTGTTGGACAGCGTACCACTATCTTGATTCTTTCTGCCCTATTGTGGGTTGTTTTCCTCTTAGAATGAGGGAGCAGCAGGCATTAAGGGCAATGAAAGCAGTATGACAAGAGCATCCCTGGGGTGAATTCATTGTTGACCAAAAAGAGAAGTGCTTCTTCCATCTGCTGAAGCTCATCCCCATTAAACCGTCCTGTCTCTCAGGCAAAGCACTATCTCCCTACTCATGCCCTGACCCGGTAGCTAGATGCCTCTCCCCCATTTTGGGGCTGAGACCTATCCATTACACTGCTTAGGGGTCAGAGATTGGACTGACCATGTCCAGACTTCAGAGTTCCTATTGCATTGCTTGATTCTGGAGCTTTCAGCATGTCGGAATGTTACAATTCCATTCAATATGACAACAAAGAGGAGATCACGGTTGTGTGTTTAGTTAATGTGTTTGATCAAAAATTGATTTTCACATAACCTAAAAATGATTTCAACACTTTTTGATTCACAAACATTCTAAAGGCGTGAATGTACGAACAAGCTATTTTTGCAGAGAATTTTCCAATTATTGGAAATCCAGTAATGATAAAATCGTATTTCTTCTTGTCAGGTGATTATCTAGGCTGCTGATACATGGCTTCTATAAAATGCAAAGTGAATTAAACAAGATTCATTGAGCATGAGATCATTTGACACTATAAAATGCACAAGACCATGATTTAATCAGAATACCTAATCACTTTTTTTTTAATCCATTCTTGATTCCTTCTTTGTTGTTCTGTGGTTGTTCATTCAAGTATCATTATTAATTTGTGAACTTTGACTGTGAATGCCGATAGACTGTTTAAGCTTTCTTGATGTTCACACACTACAGCTTCCAGGAGAAGTCAATGGATTGCAAACTATAGTACTCCTACCATTGCCTCAGTCTATCTTACTGATCTGAGCATGGACTGGAGATCAACCTGGGAATTTAACCTGTTGTTTGTTGTGACATTAGAAATTCCAATAATCACCTTTGAGTCAAGTACTTCACTTGTAAAATTGAATGTGGAGTAAACTCAGGAATATAACCTAAATTACGGTTTCTGAAGAATAGGAACTGCTCACCGTTTATTTAAGACTTGGTTTTTTACTTCAGCCTATATTTAGAACGAATCCATATCATAATAAAAACCAAAAGAACTGCAGATGCTGTAAATCAGGAACAAAAGCTAAATTGCTGGAGAGGCTCAGCAGATCATTGACAAGTACGTTTTTTGAATTTTAGGAATTTTGAAGGAGCAAAACCAAGCTATTTAAACCACAATAATATGAACATACATTATATTATATGTGTGGAAAGCAAAAACTACAGCATGCATCTTATCACCTTGATGTGATCCAGCACCTCCTTTTGGGATAGACCCCTGGTTGTTAGATTTGTTCTCTGAGAATAAAAGCAAAGAACAATAGTTCCAGATGAAGCAGACCATAAGTCATAAAGCTGTATTTCAGAAAACTCAAGAAACTTTTAAAGCAAAATAGAAAAACCAGCAATTCAACTCCTGGCTTTTCATCTGATACCTTTCTGTTTTTAAAGAGTCCTTGCAATTTCTAACAGCTTCATCTTTCTTTAACTTACATTTATGTCTATGCAAGCTTCATGTAGAGATTTTTAGATTTATAGTATCAGATTGATCTATGATCTAATCTCTAATATAATAACTATTATAATGTAAATTGTCATGTCTGTCTCAGTTTTCTTTTGATGATTCAACACATAATGCAATGGAGCATAATTTCAGTGCTTCCTACTGTTGATACAAAATTATACAATTCCAAAGGACTATCAGTGGCATTTAATAATTTTAAATGCACTTATCAGCATAAGTTGCATTTTTTGTATAAATCATATAGAATCCCTACAATGTGGAAGCAGGCTATTCGGCCCATCAAACCCACACCGATCCTCCGAAGAGCATCCCACCCAGACCCACCTCCTACCCTATCTCTGCATTTCCCACCCTACACACTACGGACAATTTAGCATGGCCAATCCACCTAACCTGCACATCTTTGGACTGTGGGAGGAAACTGGAACCACTGGAGGAAACCTACGCAGACATGGGGAGAATATGTAAACTCCACACAGACAGTCGACCGAGGCTGGGATCAACTCAGGGTCACTGGCGCTGTGAGGTAGCAATGCTAACCACTGAGCCACTGTGCCACTCCATTACAAATAATGTTGCATAAATCTACAAGTAGGTAGGATCCTGGTGAATGCTGGCCCAAAGAAATCACATATGTACTGAATGCAAAAACTGAAAGAACTACGGATGCTGCAAATCAGAAACAAAAACAGAAATTGCTGGAAAAGGCCAGCAGGTCTAGCAGCATCCAGAGAGAAATCAGAGTTAACATTTTGGGTCGAGTGACCCTTCCTCAGAACTAATGGCAGCTACTCACTTTCACCTGATCCATTTCAGACTCCTCCCTTCCTTTCCTCAACATTTCTGTTTCCATTTCTGAGGCTACACTGGCCACCAATATCCACTACAAACTGACCGAATCCTACAGTTATTTTGACTTTACATGTTCACACCCTGAACTTCACACAGTCTAGTTGACTGCATTCTATGACTATCAATGCATTATCAGCCACTAACTGTACCCACTAATAATTGTTCACCCTCCTAGCCAGATCATTATCCACTACTTTGTCTGTCCAACTGCTCTTCTCTTTCTTTGGGCTCTATCCCCAACTATGATTTCCTTCTTAGCCCCTCTTCCCACCGGATCTTCTGCTTGGAAACTGACATTTTCCTTGCTACCATCAATTCTGAGGAAAAGTCATTTGATCCAAAACGTTAACTCTGATTTCTCTCCATAGATGCTGCTAGACCTACTGAGCTTTCCCAGCAATTTCTGTTCTTAAGGGTACTGAATGTACTGTACTGAAAATACATAGGTCCATATCTCCTGTTCTCTGGATTCTCAGAGACAGGATGTACTCTGAAAGATGCACATGAGAACCTTTCCGAAGTCCCGAAGCACTAACCACTCAGGGACTGCCTGTCGGTTTTAAAATTCCTGTGGACTATTATGAGAAATCTGGAATCCTGGAAAAAAGTCTCAAATTCGTATTAGAGTCAGACACTTCATAGGGCTCTGATGAACCGCAACAGTTAGCCAGAAAATGTTGGCGAGATGAAGGTTTGCTGTAATTCCTGGCTGATGATAAAACTGAGCCTCAATCGCACACACTGCTCTTGCCAATCACTCACACTGACCACACCACGTAATATATTTCTCTATCTCCTCTGATACCTCGCTGACTTAATTGCCACCTTACGCCTTCATCCACCCATTTTCCACCTACTTGTCACCCTACTGCCTCAGTCACCTGTGACCCATGCCCTCCTCGACCACCTGCCACCTGACCTGCTTATCCTATTTCCTACTCCAACGAAGATCCAACCTGCCCACTTCACCCTCAAACTATCTGTTACTTTATACACTCACTTACCCACATGCAACCCTACTCAATCACCCATTTTACTGACGTACAATCTGAGTAGCCATGTAAGAGCCATTGAGACTTTCACACTGTCTTTACTTACTGGAATATGGAAACTATTGTCTTAAAAAATGATTTAGTTTCTGCAAAGATTCAGTGAGATGCTGGTTGTGTTGTATCAGTTGTTCATTTTAAATCTGAGAGAAATATATTTTTGTTAAGCATAGTTATTAAGGGGTATGGGCCAAAGGCAGGTATAAGGAGTCCGCCACTGATCAGCCATGATCTCACTGAATGGTGGAACAGGCTCAAGGTGCTCATTGGCCTTTGCCTAAGTTTCTATGTTCCTAAATTTCTGTCTTTCTATGATATGAGTCCTAGCATCAAAGAATGACTTTTGAGAAGAGAATAGGAGACAACAGTGTTTTTCAGGCTTGAAACAGGGGATTGAGAGGTAAAATTGTTCAAGTATCTGACAGGAAACAATATGAAATAGATAATTCTGTAAATATTTTTGAACTAAATTGTAAGAGTAGCTTCAACTCATAAAATGAAAATTCAGGGCTAATGTCAGAATGTTTTTTTCACACACACAAAGATCAACGTGGACTTACAGATAAAACAGTGCAGACAGTGATCTTAGAAATATTTAAGAAACAACAGGAAGCTGCAAAGAGGAGAGCTCAGGTTTTTTTTTAATGACTGGATGCACTTAGATGACTGAAATAGCTTTCTTGTTCCATAATTCTCTTGTGGTCGTACACTTATATAGCTATCTAGCACATTTGTTGAACACAAATCACTCAAACTGGTTTTCATTCAATAATTCATACTGACCACTGTTTCAAGAAAATTAGAAATATATATCCCAGTTATCTTCATTTCATTTATCCATGTGGTTATTTGCATATTGGTATGAAATGTCTTCAGCATGGTAGGTGACTAGGATATAACCCTGTGGAGGTGAGCTACTTAAATAGTTCTCAGGAATATTTAAAGGGTACAGTTAAGGTATGTGTTAGGGTCTTAAAATTAATGGAGCCATTTACAAATTTCTTTAGCAGAATGCCATTATTCCAGCTCAGCTTATTTTTATTACCTCATAACCAAATTCATTGCCTAAGTGATTTAATGGGTTGATGTAATTAGAGTTACAATGTAAAGTATGACTCTTACCTCGGTAATTTATATAAAAGCAGTTGACACAAATTTGATGTTGGACCTGCGATATTATAAATAACCCTAACAAAAAATCAAATTATCTTCCTCTTCATAACTTAGTTTGACATTTTATGGTGGCATAAAATCTTAATGGTCAATCATTAATGATAAGATAAATATTATTCCAAAGATTACCGCCAAAGTGTGCTTTTGCCATCAGTTCTTTTATTAGAACCATTGAGGACAAAAGTTTTATAAGGACTCGAAAAGTAGACTCAGAATGGCCACCTCATTCAGAATAGCTGGCTCCAGATTCACATTGACAGAGCCAGGTGAGGAGGAATGTCAGTGTCTTGGCCAATATTACAAAGCAGAAACATTTCACTCCATGCTTAGGATTTTCCACTGTCATTGTTCCTGCTGTCTGCAGCAAGGGTGAAATAACTCCACGGAGGCTGATATCCTGTCACCCAAGTCATCCATTATTTACACGTGAACAGTACATGGACTCTGACCAGCCAGCTCAGAGCTAGCCGTTAGAGTGAGGAGAATCCCTGAGGCTCCTGTTCATAACTGTCAGCCAGCACTCCCTGATTTAAACCTGATTAACAGCCCCAATCAGTGAGCTCATATTCAATGAGATCTACCTGGCGAACCTCATTACAATTACTACAAAAGGGTAAGAATTTCTTTGGAGGTCACTCTGCCTGACACCCAACGGAGTACAAATGATACAGCCACCTGAAGATGAATGGAAATATTTAGAGAGATTGGAAATTGCAGGGATATTTCATCTAATGTACTTCCCATAGTTTTAAGAAAAGTGTATTTCTTCAGTTAAACTTTTTTAAAGATTTCCATGATACTTAAACAGGTCTTGGGTAACAAGGGTTTTCCTTACACTTTGTAAGAACAGAATGGAGGAATTCCTATTGTGGCCATGAAACTGACCCAGCCTTATCCCCCTGTTATGAAGCAGAGTGCAAGGAATAATCTTTCCCCACAATTGGAAAATCATGATCATCAATAAATAGGAGGGATTCTTCATACAAGTAGGTTCTGCCGGAGATTTCAGCCAGGGGTAGGAAATGAGCTAGATTCCATGTTTGGGGCCCAAATTGAAATTCCAGGCCCCACATGCTTTTTATTACAGATATTATTATCCATAATACCATAACAGCTTCAGACAGCAGTCAGTACATCACTGGTTATGTGATCAGATATAATATCATGCTCTGATACAAACGTTATCCCTAAAATGTATCAAATCTTTCTGCTGATGCTGACTGACATATTGAGTATTTGCAGTGCTTATCATCATTGATTTTCAAAAATATACTAAAAATATATTGCATTATTTTTCCTTCGGATCTTACTTGTTTTATTGTCTATGATTTTCTCCTGTATCAGTCATACTTGCTGTGTAGACATTTTTTATACTATCATCCGAACAGAAAATGCTGCAAGTACTCAACAGGTTGGTAACATCTGTGAAGAAGGAGGCAGAGTTAACTGTTTTAGTGAAGGACCTTCATGAATACCAAAACAAGTAACATAAAACAAGAGTTAAAGCTGAACAGACAACTGGGTTTGACTTGGAAAGTCAATAGTTTATAAAAGGGACAAAGAAAATCTACATTTTGGAGGCGGTGGAAATCAATGAAAGAGGCTGCTCTGCGTTTCAAGTTCAACATAGTACAGCTATAAAGAAAAGGAATAAATGATCAAAAACATATTTGGATCATAGAAGAGATGGAAAAGGATTACCATCTTGACATTTAATTAATCATGAGGAGAAACATTGAATTGGATAGAAGGGACCTCCAGGTGAAAGATCTGTTCGATGATAATTTATTTAATGTGTTCTATCTGAAATGTTTGAAGAACCTCAACTGAAAGTAAATTGTCCTGAGATTCAAAGAAAAATTACAAACTGTTAAGAAAGGAAGCAGTGGTTGACAGAAAATAACAAACATTTCATGAGCAATTTCAACAATTGCAGCTATGTGTGATAACACTTGAGATTAACATATAAAGTGAAATCAAGAACAACAGGAGGTGATGTAGTTCAATGAATGCAAGAGGAACTGCACAATACTTGATTTTATCAGAAACATTTTTCTGACAAATCCCTTTAGGTAGCTCATGGCAGTGGATTTTTTTTTTTCCTACACACCTTTATGCTCTAGGGGCCAGCATTAGATTAGGATGTGCAATTTAATGGCTAAGGATTTACAATTATGGTGTTGGTTTGCTTCAGACATTTTTGTTACAGGCATGAGGTTTTTGAGTGATTGAGCTAAATCAGTCATCCGCAGAGACGAGAATTCTATTCTGTCTAAATTGCAACATAACCTGTATTTCCCAGAGCCATCAGGCAAGAGTGGGTATGGAAATGTACGACTGACACTAATTTAATCTTGGCCAAAGTATTCATGCATAATAGCAACTCAATTGTAAGTTTCACAAGATTGAAACATTAGCAAATCTCCTGTCGATATACGTCTAACAATTACATTTGTTGTATTAGTAAGTGAACATTCAGATGGGATTTGACAGGACAGACAGATCACGCATCTTTGAAGGTGTAGTTATTTGCCACCAGTTTATAACATGGTTCGAACTGATACTAATATGAACTATGAAATCACTCACCACAAACAAAGTCAACTGAGCAAAGCATTACAAAGAAAAAGATTAAACAGAGATCAAGTGTACAGAATAAGTAGCATATGTGTTTTAGGTTAGATATAATCTCTTCCTGAATAGCATAAGCTTCACTTATATGAAATGCATAGAAGCTGACTTAGAGAGCAGGTATATTTCTACCTTGTTTTTCAAGTATACCAATAGGTCGAAATTTTACCCCCTAGAGTGCGCTGCCAGGTGAGACGAAGTGTAAAATCAAGTGCCATCTCCCCGCCTCTGTTTGTAAGGACTAGGGAAACATGAGCAGCTTCACTGATAGCCTTCTCCCATCACTAATGGTACTTCACAAATTGTGGAGGGTGTTCATGATATGTTGCAGGTTGACTGTGAGTAGGGAGTGTTGGGGGAGTGATGTGGAGGGTTGAGCCTCCAGTTCAAGCACCTTGTGAACAACTGAGACCCGTCAGGAATCAACATGTTGCCCACCCTCCCCCTCTGTTTGCACTACTGAACACAGCATTCCAGTCTTTCTTTCTCCCTCTTCACCACCACCTCTCTCCAAACCCCTAGACCCCTCCCATCCCTCTCAGCAGCACCTGGCAGCCTGGTTCCAGAGGCAGGCACAACCTCAGTTAATACTCTAGCTTCATTTGATGAAAGTCATTGAGAAATGCATCTTTGGTGGAAACCACTCCCAATGCCAATGCTGGTGCTGGAGAACTGCTGACCATGTCTTAGCTAACAGGATTCTGAGGTGAGACATCTCCCCAGATAGAGGTAGCAGACTTGCCTTGTGACAATTTTATTCACTGCAGCCAACCTGATCAAGGTAAGCATGAGATTTTGTTGAAAGGTGCTAGCTCACGGTATGCCCTGTCAATTATTCTGTTTGTCAGTTCACATATTTGGAAGATTTGCCCATTACGTTCCCAGAAGAATGAACTAATATTGGTGCAGCAAACCATATAAAACATTGATGAAAAATAGGACAAACAGCATGTATCCATAACCAATAAGATGTAACGATTTAGAAATAAATAAATGAATGAGTAAGCTGGAGGTTAGAGTAGGTGAAATCAATAATACAATACAGTTCAACACAGGAACAGGCCCTTCTGCCCTCCAAACTTGTACTGATTCCTGTCCCTTTATTTAGACACTGTAATTATTGACCATGTGCACTATCTAACTATTCCTCTGTTTGCCTCCCATTCATGTATCTATGAAGACATGCCTTCAATGTTGTCAATGTGCCTGCTTCCACCACCACCACTGGCAGTGCATTCCAGGCACCCACCACCCTCTGTGTAAAAAAGTTTCCCCACACTCTCCCTTAAAATTGCCCCTTCTCTCATTAGACTTCTGCCCTCTTGTAGTTGACTTTTCCACCTGGGAAAAACCCTCTGACTGTCTACCCTATCGAGACCATGCAAAATTTTGTAGACCTCTATCAGGTCGCCCCTCAGCCTCCATTTTTCAAGTGAAAGCAATACGAGTTTATCCAACCTCTCCTCATAACTAAAACCATCTCGACGAGGCAACATCCTGGTAAACTTTCTCCACACCCTCTCCAAAGCATCCAGGTCTTTCTGGTAGTATAGCAGCTAGAACTGCATGCAACATCCAAATGTGGCCAAACTAAAATTTTTTACAGCTATAACATAACTTGCCAACTTTTATATTCGATGTTCCAACACATTTGCTGTATGCCTTCTTGAACACTTTATCCACCTGTGTTGCCACTTTCAGGAATCTGTGGACCTGTTCACCCAGATCCATCTGTACATCAATTCTCCTAAGGGTTATGCCATTTATTGTATAATCTACATTTGAATTTGATCTTCCAAAATGCATCACCTCACATTTGTCCAGATTAAACTCCAGCTGCCATTTCTCTGTCCAAATCTACAATCTATCAGTGTCCCGTTGTATCCTTTGACAATCATCCTCATGATCTGCAACTCTGCCAATTTTGGTGTCATCCACAAACTTACTGATCAGATTATATATATCTTACAAACAACAAAGGTCCCAGCATTGATCCCTGCAGAACACTACTACCGATCTCTATTCCAAAAAGCACCCTTCTACCGCTACTGTCTGTATTCTATGACCAGGCCACTTTTGTATCCATTTAGCCAGCTTACCCTGGATTCCATGAGACTCTCTCTTCTGTACCAGCTTGCCATGAGGAACCTTATCAATTGCCTTATTAAAGTCCCATGTAAACAATGTATCACCTCCTCAAAAAACTCAATCAGGTTGATGAGACATGACCTTCTCCACACAAACCCATGCTGCCTATCACTAACAAATCCATTTGCTTCCAAATGTGAATAAATCTCATCTCTAGTATCTTCTCCAATAACTTCCCCACCACTGACATCAGGCTCACCAGCCTGTAATTACCTGGATTATCTCTGTTGCCCTTCTTAAGCAGGAAAACAACATTGGCCATTCTCCAGTCCTCTGAAACCTCACCTGAGGCCAAAGAGGATGCAAAAATATCTGTTAAGCCACCAGCTATTTCCTCCCTTGCCTCCCACAGTATCCTGGGATAGATCCTGCCTGACCTGGACTTGTCTATCTTAACATATTTCAACACTTCTTCCTTCGTTGTGTTGACCTGCCCGAGAGCATTCACATACCTGTCCCTAATCTCAACATCCCTCACATCACTCTCTTTGGTTAATACTGATGTAAAATACTCATTGAGGATGTCAACGATTTCTTCTGGCTCCATACGTAACCTCCCTGCTTTATCCTTGAGTGGGCCTATTCTTTCCCTAGCTACACTCTTGCTCCTAATATGTGCATTAGCTGCCTTGGGATTCTCCTTAATCCTGCTGGCCAAGGACATTTCATTGCCCCTTTTAGCTCTCCTAATTCCCCATTTGAGCTCCTTTCTACTTTCTTTATCACAATATGTTTTATTCATAAAATGTCTTTATATACATACAAAGCCCCTAAAGCAGTTTGGTTCTGTACAACAGCATGTGAAGAGAAAAGCAAACATTGGAGTTTGATTCTATCCAGCAAAGAGCCAAAGACATTTCTTACTTGTGCAAGATTCTGTTTACATATATTTCAGACATGAGGAGGGTCTGATGACTGAACAGACCCCCATTTAACTTCAGCAGAAAGACCCCAGTGGCCTTTCCCCACTGTGCCTTGTTGGCAGCAGCCCTCAGCTTTATTGTGTCCCTCAGCACGTAATCCTGGACCTTGGAATATGCCAATCCTCAACACTCAGTCAGAGTCAACTCCTTTTTCTGGAAGACCCTTTGATAATTCAGGCTTGATTTCCAGTGGTGGATTTTGTGAACAATCAGTGTGCAAATATAGTTTACAGGGTAGTTAAGCACACGGTCCCCTTTTTAGTAAAGCTAATTGCAGTGCAGCACTATCCTACTGTCAACTTGTGATATTTTTCAATTCACAGGGTATCAATTCCTCACTACAGCTTGATAGCCAATTTGCATATTAATAACAGCATATGCCATTCAGATGCTATTTTCTTTCTGCAAAATCCACCAATGTTGTAAATAACAGACTTTTAAGCCAATGAAACAAGAATAGTGCCCATTCCATTGCTGATATAATGCAGCCATAGGCAAAAGGCTTTGCATCTTTGGAAGAAAACTGTTTTGTAATAATTTACTTCATGGCAGTATGGACAGGTTCATCTTTAAAAGATGTGACCGTGGTTCTGGATATCATTATGGGGAATGCATATGAAACCTGGTTGATATGAAATCACTACAAAAAACCATTATAGAAATGTAAAGCTAGACTGCCCTTATGATGGAAGTAAAATTACTCAAAATAGCAAACAGCTAAATAGCCTTAATCTCGAAGGAATGCAGCAATTATGAATTCAGCATCTGTAGTCATAAAAATGCAAGAGTAATGCCTATGACAAAATGCCGACCTGGAGAAACTGATAGGAAAGTTCAGTGTTCCAGCATGAAAATTTACAAAACAGATAAATAAAACCACACAAAAAAAGCATCGAAGACAGGGGATCGTGTTACTGTGTGTCAAATCTGACAAGACCAGGAATATGAATTACTTATCTGTCTGAACAGCCGAGCCTCAATTAAATGATGTGCTGCTGTATCTAGTCTAAAACCTGATGATTGAGAGTGCAAAAGACCAATAGGAGTCATAGCTAGAAGCCTAAAAAGATGAAAAATTTGAACTTATAATTCGAATGTTGAAGTTGTGGTGGTAGCATTTCAAAGATTGGGGCCAGAGTGAAAAAATGAAAGGCGTTTAAGATGGTGGACCAGTGACTGGGGCTAAGGTTGGTTTTGCAATGGTTAGGTGCAGAATGGTAGCCTGATTTAGGGTAGGCCTTTGGTACTGGATGTTCCACAACATCCCTCCCAGTCCACAGGAAAATCTGAACAATGAATATTAAACTTCTGGGTCTCTTCTGCTACAGACGACGCAGAATCAGAAAATACAGGATGTAAATTTGCTCAGGGTTTCTCCCTCGACTTCAGTGGAAATTCAGAGGAAAGATATTGTGGAAGTAAAACTGAAGCTATGTCATTGAAAAATGGCAAATTCAGAGGCACGTTTGCTACGAACATCAAAAGTAATGCCTTCTTTTAAAGGGACCATGCTGTCTCTGCCCCTATCATTTTGTAAACTAATTCTAATGTCGTGCCTTCCAATCCACAAATACCATATCCAACTTCGCAACAATATTAATAATTCTACATTAAGAAATCACATGAAATATATTTTATGCATTCATTAAATCTCATTTATTACCATTCCTTTAAAGTCCAAAGTTAGATTTCAAATTACCACGGCTTGAATACTCAAATGACAGTGATTTTGCCACATTTGTTCTTGGTGTTGTTTCCTAAATTTCCATTCTTTCTGATTATTTTGTCATTTGTTTAATTAGCCTGATGTCTTCCACTCCTTTCACGAACTCATTAGTGATGCATTATAAAATTATTCGTCGGATCCGTGTGACAGTCTTAAATATCAGCATGACAGCTTTTTAACCAAAAAATTGTAAGTAGCTAAAAATCATAATGCATTCGTTTGAAATCTTTGACACTATCTATTTTGCCTGTCTTGGGTTCCAAACTTCAGATCCCTAGCATGCCCTTTTTTTAACAGAGTGATATTAAATTTACAGTGCGCAAATAAGCTCAATGTGCCTTTGTCAATTGGAGATTTTACTCACTCAAATTTCCTACTCTTTGTTTCGGTCACTTTATGATAGTTCACAAATATTTATCCAGTTCTGTTCTGAATGATTAAAAGACATTAGCTAAATATTCAGAGATAAAAGGTACTGCAGATGCTGGAAAATCCGAGATAACAAGCGTGGGGCTGGATGAACACAGCAGGTCAAGCAGCATCATAGGAGCAGGGATGCTGCTTGACCTGCTGTGTTCATCCAGCCCCATGCTAGCTAAATATTCATTTGTGATACAAGTGCATTGAAAAGAAACAATTATATTGAATACCTGTTTTGTTTTTTTGTGTTAATTCATAATATATTTACAACCGGTTCAAGTGAAATATTTCATTATTTTCATAACTGCGCTGGTTTCTCCCTCAGCCATGCAGTATTCTTAAAAATTATAATCTTAGATACTTAAAATTATTTTCTAATTATCTTGATCCATACAAATGAATACTAAGCTTTACTTCTTGATCATATATGAGCTAATGTTGTTAACATTTCCCTCTCCTGAGGAGCTATCCTACTTGCCACAAGCATTGCCCTTCTGAAGAACTATACTCACCATCATGTTGTCCTTGTAAACTATTGTTCCATTTCTAAGCTTTATCTCCACAGTCCTCAAAATTGTAGCAATGTGAAATCTACATATTTGTGAATGACTAGCAATAAGGTATTATTGTTCATTATTTTGAGCTTGGTAAGGGTAGGAGAGGACATATTAACTGGAGCCCAGTACACCCAGGTTCCAGTTCTGTGTGTTCTGACATTACTATGGCGTAGCACATGCACACTAATTATCCTTAGATTGAGGTATTCTACCCATTACTGTACATCTCTTCCTCCAGATTAGGCCATAAAACTGTACGCTCTTTTAAAGTACTTCTTTTTATCATTAACATATAACCATAAACATTTAGGTATAAGTGAACTCCCTACACGCCACCCCACCACCACCACCACCACCAATGTCTGTTTGACTCTCAAAGGATGTTCAGAATGTACATGCTACCTTATCATTTCCTTTGAAGTTATACACGTGGATGGAGTGGAAAAGAATCTTCCGACAATTGCTGGACCTTGGACTATGATGCTTATGTAAACTTGATTGTGACAGCAGAGAAGGCCATTTAATGAAAAAACTGATCCAAAAGAGAACGTGCCAGGTTTGAATGATCACAGTCAATGGAAAAGGAAATCAAGGAACTGAAATACTTCTCTTCTTCTGCGTTGTTCTCTAATCTGGGGTACAGCCTAATTGGTTAAAAGATGAATGAAAAGCATTCTGATGTTAATTCTGCAGGCAAGGAAACAAAAGTTGTCCACTACTCCTCGGCAAAGATTATTTTTTCTCTGGAAGTAATGATCTCATTTTGACACGAGCTGTGATTTGAAGCTGCTGAAATGTAGACAATGACACCTCAGTGGCTCTCTGACGAAATGGATTTGTGTCGTGATTAAAAATGAAACTAAACTGCTAGAAATTTTTATGTAATACTCTGGTCTGCAGACATGTTTGAAAAGTCAACTTCATTTGACAGGGACTCTCTGTCATTAACTTGGGCTTGCTACTCTGTAATAATCGTACGCAAGGTTGAATAAAGATGACTGTTCTTCTTTCAAGGTTTGCATTCTGAGACACCATGTCACTACTCATTAACTTTAACAGAATGTTCCCTTGTCTAATTGTTCACCATGGTCTTCACATTCTGAATATTTCTGTGATAGAATTCCTCCTATATCACGATGCTTCTTCATTATGGCAATTGCATGACAACACTGGTTATCTATTATAAATCATCTGTAAGCTTTCCTTTTTCAGGCTGTAGGGTTGAATATTTTTTATGACTGCTAGTCATTAGACAGTGCAAATTCTGTTGAGCTTCAATCTGTTTAAGCTTGTTTTGCTGTTCCACTTTAATATTTTCTGCGATACTGTTCGGTTGCAGAAACTCTTTGGCTTGTGTCTCATCTTTGTCATTAAGAGAAGTCTTCGTGCTCTGTAGGATAGGCAGAACTGGAGATACTGGAGTCAGTGATAACACAGTGTGGAGCTGGAGGACCACAGCAGGGCAAACAGCATCAGAGGAGCAGGAATGTTGACTTTTCAGGTCGGGTCCCTTCCAAAACATCAACTTTCCCACTCTTCAGATGCTGCTTGGCCTGCTGTGTTCCCCCAGCTTCACATTATCTTAGTGCTGTGTGGCCTGCTGATAGTTCTTATTTGATTTTTAATGGAGCTCTTGTGAGCTTGGAGTCTTTTTCTTCCATGCATACATTGGGAATAATGTACAAGGTATGATTAGTCTGTCTCCCCCTACAATGAAGACAAACTTGCATCTGGCCTTGGACTCTTACCGTGATCCCTCTGGCAACTGGAAGGTTAACTGTAGATGGTTAGAGGAATTGTGGATTTAACATAGCACAGAATCTGAATGCGTTTGCCTCTGTATCTAATTAGAATTAGTTTTCTTGCTACTAACCATAATATCTGCATACTAGTAATTGTCTTGTGGGTCTACCATTTCATCCAATTACACTATCCTCCTCCAACACGTTTCCTCTGATTTATGACTAGATGCCACTGCACTTGGCTATTTCCATTCTGACCCATCCAGATGTAATCAGAGAAAATGCTCCAGTGCACACTCTTGTCAGTTTTTCTGAAATACCCCATTGCTCGAGCCTTGATCCTAGCCTGAGCTTACAACTTTCATTATCAAGGCCACCGATTTCTTGTTCCAAAACATTGCTTGTCTCTACCCATGCTCAACTCGTTTGCTCATGAAACTCCAATTCATTTTTTTTTGAACCTCTGGACTCAGTTATCCTGGTTGCCTTCAAAAATCTCACACTTGAGCTTGAAGCCACTAAATACTCTCTTGCCCATAGTACTAAAAGTTTAAAAAAAACAGTAAAAAACATACTGGGGAATGAACATATTGTTCACACAGCTGCATGACTCTGAGGCATACAGGTTGGACCAGTATGCATCATTTGCTGGTTTTACCTGATTTTTGCTTCTCGCATCTAAATTATAGTAATCCTGTTGACCCATGGTCTCTGTTCTCATTGACCTATATTAGCTGTCTAGTCAGAAAATGGCTTGATTTTGAGGACTGGATTTCTGGTAAGTGTTCAGGAATTCGAAACCTGGACAAATCCCGAGTCTGAATCCCATGTTTGCGATGCATTGCTCTGGAAGCATGATTTATAAATACAAATGGCCTAATTAACCAGGAGATAAGGTTGTCTTCCAGGGGATGGAGTCTGCCTGGTACCAGTGACCATGTTGGGGGCTGCTACTGGCTTATCAATTTCAGCAAACAACTCCTGTAAAGGTCATTGAAGCAGATGAAGCTCAAAATGGCCTTGATGACAAGATAGGGATCAGCATTTATGCCAGCAGTGACTGACCCCACAGACTTTGTTTCCAGAACAGCATGAGAGAAATTTATTTCGACCCTGCAAGGAACCTGACAGCTGTGCACTGGCCTACTCAAGACTGTTTGCGGCTCACTGGAAGCAAAAAAGCTTGGAAGTGGCATTCAGGTACAGAGCCAATAATATGCTCTTTAAAGAACTTAAGAGCTGTTCACTAATAGTGGGAATTCCGTGCTCTATCCCTTCCTCTGTCTTTTCAAAGTGTGAAACTCTTGCAGAGACATTAACTGCTGAGATGATCACCTGGACCATGATTTTCAAAGCTTGTCCAGATCAGTTGCTGACCTAATAAGCCTCTGAATGCCAGCTTTAAATTCTCATTTTTATTTTCAGTCCTTTCCATGGCACCTCCTCTCCCTATCCTTACAACTTCTTCTCACCCTACAACTCTTCAAGATCTCTGCACTCCTTCAATTTTAGAACGTAGAACATAGAACATTGAACATTACAGCGCAGTACAGGCCCTTCGGCCCTCGATGTTGCGCCGACCTGTGAAACCAATCTGAAGCCCATCTAACCTACACTATTCCATTATCATCCATATGTTTATCCAATGACCATTTAAATGCCCTTAAAGTTGGCAAGTCTACAACTGCTGCAGGCAAGGCATTCCATGCCCTTACTACTCTCTGAGTAAAGAATCCACCTCTGACATCTGTCCTATATCCATCACCCCTCAATTTAAAGCTATGTCCCCTCGTGCTAGCCATCACCATCTGAGGAAAAAGGCTCTCAGTCCACCCTATCCAATCCTCTGATCATCTTGTATGTCTCTATTAAGTCACCTCTTGACCTTCTTCTCTCTAACGAAAACAGCCTCAAGTCCCTCAGCCTTTCCTCATAAGACCTTCTCTCCATACCAGGCAACATCCTGGTAAATCTCCTCTGCACCCTTTCCAATGCTTCCACATCCTTCCTGTAATGCGGTGACCAGAACTGTACGCAATACTCCAAGTGCGGCTGCACCAGAGTTTTGTACAGCTGCAACATGACCTCACAGCTCCATAACTCAATCCTTGTACCAATAAAACCTAACACACCGTACGCCTTCTTAACAACCCTATCAACCTGGGTGGCAACCAATTTTGGACTTCTGTGCATTCTGAATTTTCATCACTCCAGCATTGACGTTTGTGCTTTCATTTCCCCAAGCCCTATGCTCTGGAATTCCCTCCCTAAACCTTGTTGCCACTCCGTCTTCATCGTATTTCCATGCTCCCAGCAAAATCATCCAAAAGCACAAAATCACATTTCATTTATATCCTAAAAACAGTTTGTTCTAGCTTAATACTGCCTTACTTGCTTCACTCTCTGTACCTGATTCTCCAACATTGGATGACCAGAAATTTCCTCCAAATAAATATTTGGAAGGCAGAAGACATCATTATCAGTCTCCACCAAAATGTTACCTTCCATTACCCTTTTTCTCTTTCTCCCTGCCAATTGCCTAAAGTTGAACCAGTCTATTTGCAACTTTGGAGCTGTGTTTGAACCTGAGATGTAGGCCTTACCACTTGCATGCTTCATCACCAAGACTGATGAACATTACAATCTCTACTGTCCAAACCTCAACTTGCACCAAATCCTGTTCACTGAGTATCTGTCTCTGCAGACCTACAGTGTCTAGTGGTTGGAGGCAAGGCCTCAATTTTAACATGTTTGTCTTTGCTATCAAATCCCTCCGTGGCCTCACCTGCCCTATTTATGAATTTGCCCACCTTACAATCTTTTAAGATGTTTATCCCTGTCTAATCCTGTCATTATAGATCCTGTTTTGTATCATTCTATCATTTGACTGCTTACTTTGGCTGCCTTGGTCCTAAGGTCTGAAATTTTCTTCCCTATCTCACTGTGCTGACTTAGAGCACTTATTAAAACTTACCTCTTTGGCCTAGTTCTTGTTCGTTTGTCTTGATATCTCCTTCTGTGTCACACTGTCAGATTATTAATGATAATGTTTTTGCAAATTCACCTAGCATGGTCTATTATGTTAACGGTGCTATATGAATAAAAGTTGTTGTTGTTGTTAGGGTCCTCTTCAATCAAGTTTTTGATCACCCATCCTATTTCACCCAATGTTGTTTGATCTTCAATTCCATTTGATAACGCTCCTGTGAAACACCTTGTTGAACGAGACTTGTTGCTCCTGTGTATCTTTACACTTTGCATAGTTCCAAAATCGTTCTCATTGTGGGATGCCCAGATGTAAGAAATATAACAACAATCCAAGTCTTGAGAGAAAAGGGCAAGGAGTGAGACAAGCTGAGTTGCTCTTACAAGGGGATGATGAACTAAATGGAATCCTTCTGTGTTGTCACCATTTGATCTTACATTGTAATAGAAGACTGGTGGCCTAACCGTTGTCTTATACAAATTCTACTTCAGCTCCTTATTTTGTAGTCAGTAGTTATATGTATAAAACTCACAATCCTGTTTGTTTTGTTTTTAGCTTTTTTTTAATGGGCTCTCACTTTTAAAGATCAACATATGTGAAATCTGGATCCCTTTTCATTCATGTTAAAAATCTTACTAATTCAGATACTCATACTCTGTTATTTTTTCCCAAAGTGTAATATTTCACATTTTTCAGATTTTTCTGCTGCCTTTTCAGCCAATTTTATGATCTTTTCTCTGCCTTCCTGTATTCTTCCCTGCTGTTTGTGATGTACCTCATTTGGTATCATTTGCAAATTTTGATATCCTTTCTTTTAAACCTGTGTTTGAAAAAATCATTTGGACCTTCATCCTTGCTTTTTATCTTCAAGCCCTCTCTCCATCCAAGCACAACATTGTCTTTAACACCATGTACCTTAATTTTTGTAATGTCTTTGTAAGGTACCTTTTTAGTGATGAATAGACTTGAGTAACTCGTTTTGTTCAATGTGCAGTAAATACACCAATATTCTA
Source organism: Ginglymostoma cirratum (assembly GCA_024137785.1). Taxonomy (NCBI): domain Eukaryota; kingdom Metazoa; phylum Chordata; class Chondrichthyes; order Orectolobiformes; family Ginglymostomatidae; genus Ginglymostoma; species Ginglymostoma cirratum. The sequence continues at coordinate 44,805,601 of JAHRHZ010000019.1, read as the reverse complement.
AATTTCATACAATTTATATAATTGACTATTACATTCACATGTGTCTTCCAGCTTACAACATGTCTGTATTTTTAACTCTAGTTATTTCACTCTTAGAAGAGATAATCTTCATTATGTGATTAGAATGCCGGACTTAAAAACAAATCGTTTTTGTTGGTCAAAGATAATAGTGAACTATTGAATATTGCTCATTTGAAATCCAATTTCTACCCGGAGTATAGTCTATTAGTGACAACTAGATGAAGGACAGAATTTTGTGACCTTTTTCAAGAGATACTTTATTGAGTCTCTACAGTCTTCTGACACTTCTGAGATTTTTTGCTGTAAATGATAGATTTGTGAGCAGGCTCTCCAGTTACAGGCATGTGTATTATGTTAGCTTGGGTATAATTGGACATTCCTGATATATTCACTGGCAGCTGTATACATTCCTATTGTCCAGGCTGGTAGGTGAGAGGAAGGGAATTTAATTCTAATAAAAGCCTGTCCTAAACATAACCGTGGAAAGACAGTAATAATTTCAGGACTGTGACAAAACTGAAAGTCTGCCACACCTATTTTCTACCTGCCTAAAATAAGCAAAATACTTCAACCAGGAAAATTAGCCGAAGTGAGAGACAATGGTTAAGTGAGCATTGGTTCTTTTAGAATGTGAAACTGGCAAATTAATAGGAATCAAGGAAATGGCAGAAGCTTTGAGCAAGCAGTTTACATTTGTCTCTACAGTAGAAACCTCAAAAAAGCATCCCAAGAATCGTAGAAAATCGAAAGACAAAGGGAGGGAGGAAGGTTTCTTTTTAACTCAATCGTGGTACAAGGGTACTGCTGGCTGGCCAGCATTTATTGCCTGTTGCTAGTTGCCCTTGAGAAGGTGGTGCTGAGCTGCCTTCCTGAACTGCTGCAGTCCAAATGCTGTAGTTTGACCCACAATGTCCATAGGGAGGGAATTCCAGCATTTTGACCCAACAACACTGAAAGAACGATAATATATTTCCAAGTCAGGATAATGAGTGGCTTGGAGGGGAAAATTTATCTGCTGCCCATGTCCTTCTAGTTGGAAATGGTCATGGGTTTGGAAGGTGCTATCTGAGGATCTTTGGTGAATTTCTGCAGTGCATCTTGTAGATAGTACACAGTGCTGCTACTGAGTGTCGGTGGTGGAGAAAGTGGATGTTTGTGGGTGTGATGCCAATCAAACGGGCTGCTTTGTCCTAGACGGTGTCAAGCTCCTTGAGTGTTGTTGAAGCTGCACCCATCCAGACAAGTGGGGAGTATTCAGTCACACTCCTGACTTGTGCCTTGTAGACGGTGGACAGAATTTGGTGAGTCTAGAGGTGAGTTAGTCACCACCATATTCCTAATCTCTGACTTGCTCTTACAGCCACAATATTTATATGGCGCTCTCAGTATTTACATGGCACCCGGTTGAGTTTCTGGTGAATCGTAACCCTCAGGATATTGATAGTCAGGGATTCAAAGATGGTAACACCATTGAGAATCAAGCGGCTGTGGTTAGATTGACTCTTACTGGAGGTGTTGATTGCCTGGTGTTTGTGTGGGATGAATTTTCCTTGTCACTTGTCACCCAAACCTGAACATTGTCCAGATCTTGTTGCACTTGAGCATGGACTGCTTAAGTTTTTGAGGAGTCACAAGTGGTGTTAAACATTGTGCAGTCATTGGCAAACATAGCCACTTCTGACCTTATGATGGGTGGAAGGTGACTGATGAAGCAGCTGAAGAAGATTGGGCCGAGGAAACTACCCTGAAGTACTCCTGCAGACATGTCCTGGAGCTGGCATGACTGAACTCCAACAATCGCAACCATCTTCCTGTGTGCCATCAGAGAGTTTTGCCCCTGATACCCATTGATTCCAGTTTTGCTATGGCTCATTAATGCCATATTCAGTCAAATGTGGTCTTGAGATCCTGGCAGGACAGACCCGACAGAGATGGTGGCACAGTGGTATTCATGGGAAGACTCAACATTGACTCCAGACCCCATGAAGTCTCATGGCATCACATTAAACATATTTAAGGTAATGTCCTGTTGGTTACCACATACCATCCTTCCTCCACTGATCAATCAGTACTTCTCCTTGTTGAACACCATTTGGAGGAGGTACTGACATTGGCAAGGGCACAAAATGTACTCTGGGTGGGGGATTCCAATGTCCACTATTGAGTGGTTTGGCAGCAGCACTACTGATCCAGCTGGCAGGCTCCCAAACAACATAGCTGCTGGACTGTGTTTGCAGCAAATGGTGAGGGAAGCAACAAAAGGGACAAACATACTTGGACTCATCCTTTCCAATCTGCCTACAATAGATGCACCTGTCCAGGACAGTATCAGTAAGAGTGACCACCGCACAGTCCTATGGAGATGAAGTCCTGCCTTCACGTTGAGAATACTCTCCAACATGATATGCAACACTGTCATCATGCTAAAAGGCACATATTTTGAACAATCTATAGCTACTGGGCATCCATGAGGCATTTTGGGCCATCAATAGCAGCAGAACTGTACTTCAGCAAAATCTGCAAACACATGGCCAGCCGTATCCCCCACTCAAACATCTCCTCAAGTGAGGAGATCAACACTGGTTCATGGAGACTGCAGGAGGCCATGTCGGGAAGAGCACCAGGCATAATTGAAAATGAAGTATCAATCCAGTGAAGTTAGCAAACAGGATTACTTGCATACCAAACAGCATAAGCAGCAAGTAACAGGCGGAGTTAGGCGATCCCACAACCAATGGATCAAACTCAAGAAAGTGGTAATGAAGTGCATCTTTAATACGCTGCAGTCGTTGGGATGCATGTATACCCACATTACTGATAAGAAAGGGAGTTCCAGGATTTTGAGCCCATGACAGTGAAGGCGCAGTAATATAATTCTAAGTCAGGATGGCATGTGGCTTAGCTGAAACTGCAGGTGATGTTATTTCTATGTATCTGCTGACCTTATCCCCAGGTTTGGAAGGTGTGTTCCAAAGAGCCTTGGTGAATTGCTGCAGTGCATATTGTAGGTCAAATACATTGCATCGGCGGTGAAAGGAATTAATTTTGGAAGGGAGTGATTGGTGAAAGTTGTGAGGAGGATAATATGAGGTTGCAAAGGGATGTAAATGAGTTAAGTGAATCAACAACAAATTTGGTAGATGGAGTATAACCTTAGAAAATGTCAGTTTGTCCACCAGGAATAAAACAGCAGAATTTTATTCAACTAGAGAGAGTAACTCCAAAATATTGCAGTGCACACAGTTCTGAGTGACCTTCTATGTGAATCACAAAACATTAGCATGTGGATGCAACAAGTAATTTTGAAGACAAATTAAATGTTAGCCTTTATTACAAGGGGTTGGGGGTGGTAGGTGTTGAACTGTAGAAGTAAGGTCTTGCTACAACTGTACACAGACAGAAATTAAGTACAGTTTCCGTCACCTTCCTTTATGAAGGATGGAATTGCATTGTAAGCAATTCAGAAGAGGTCCATCAAGTCAATTCCTCGGAAGAGGGAATTGTCTTATGGGGAATGGTTAAGCAGCTTGGGCCTATGCTCAATGGAATTTAGAAGCATGAGAGACGATCTAAGAGAAAAGTGAAAGAGGGGCATGATCGGGTGAATATTGAGAGGATACTTCCTTTTGAAGAAGGCAAATATAGCTTCAAAATCAGGCGTCTCTCATTTAGAGATGAAATGAGAAGGGAGTTCTTCTCTCAGAGGTTCATCATTGTCTGGCTTTCTCTTCCACAGTTCGCTGTGGAGTCTGGATTATAGAGTATATTCAAGGCTAAGCTGGATAGATCTTTGATTGACAAGTGACAGGAGTTCTGTGGAGCAGGCAGAAAATTGGAGCACAGGTCACAATCAAATTAGCCATGATATTCGTGAAGATAAAACAAGTGAGTGAAGCTGAATGGCCTACACCTGCTCCTTTGTCTTATGTTATTATGTTGGTTACTGCAATGGGTGAAACCCCTGACGTCTAATATGGCTAAGAACCATCCAAATATCAAACTTTATGAGGAGCGTTTATTTCCTGACATTTTGTTAAGACAAATATAATAATTCTGAGTTCTCCCAAATTTTTCACCTTAACTTCGCCAATTACTTTCAACAAGAAATGTCGTTTCTCTGTGTGTTTTGCAGTTGAGGCAGCAAATTTATTATTTCCAATAGTTGAGAATATATGCTGTTATAAATCATCAAAGACATAGCATAAATAACATAATACAGTACATCTGACACCTTATTTTGGAATAAGGTTATTTTATATAAATCTGAATGTGAGAATGCTGTATATTGGTTAATGTTTCACCTGCTAATGAAATACAGATGCCATGCAGTGAGAAATAAATGTTCTGGTTAATGCTTGGCAGAGGGCGTACACTTGACTTATACAAGAAAATATGTATGAATTATTCTTGTCTGATTTATTTTCATGTAAACAGGGCAATTCTTTACTTGTGAGTCCTACAATCTACAGCAGATTATGGAATGATAAAAATACTGTGATATCAAGTATAAAATGAAATTTATTGTGAAGAACATGTTTACTGTTAGCAGAACAGTTGGCTGTGGAAAATAACCTGAAAAGACTAAAAAATGTGCTGCTCCTTGACTGTGGCAAAATTGGCCATATGGGGCATTAAAGTATCATTATTCAGCAATTATCTTAGTTGTTACATGTCATTAGAAATGTTGACAGATAGACAAATTATTTTGAGTATGTAACTATCACAAGGATGCACCAAAGGGTGTGTTCTTTAATGCTGCATTACTTGATTAAATCATCCCCTCGTCATTTCAATTTGCATCTGGGTTGTGCTTACTTCCTGATGAGTGTAGGTCAACTGTACACAATATGCCTTCAAGTCATTTGCTCACAGGAATGCTATATGTAACTTTTTTCCACGAGTTCAAACTTCAAGCTGTAATAATATTAAGATGCTTTGTCCAGAGACAGTGACATCCTATTTTCCCATTTTCTCTCTTGAAAAGATATTGCAGCTGTACAATGATATAATGGCACTCCCATTAGTTCAATGGGGTGGAACCAATTTCATCAGTCTGGCTTCATCATGGGCCTGTCCCAAAGTCCCATTGACTTATATGAGTTGGATGTGAGCAACAGTATCAATGCTCCAGGATTATAGACTTAACAGTGGTTTAGGGCAGCATTGTGCTGTTATGTTCAAAGATGGTTGTAAGTTATTCTTATAAAGGATACAAATTCTACTTCCATGTCATTCACCTTTTTTTTCAAAGAAGTAGTCTGTCTGAGATTAGTTGCAATTTGATTGGAGTATAGTGGAACTTACATTTTCACATCTGTGCTGTCCTGCTATTTAATAAATAATCAGTTGAAATAGCATTTTTCAATTGATTTTATCACATGGGATGACATTTCTACACCGGAGTGCAGATTTCACAACACATTCCCCAGTGCCATTTATTTTAGAGGAGGTTGCTCATAGGCCTGGCAAGGCTGCATGCTCCCAAATAATTTCCTCTTTGATTACAGTTTTCAGGTGAACTGCTTGGAGGTGGGCACCTAATAACAGGCCAGAAAGCCAGTGCTGCAGGCAAGCCTGGAAGACCTCCCACCTCTCTGCCCGCTTAGAGTTGTCTATAACCAAAGGTCACCATGCAGAGGGGTGACATCTACCTATCCATTCACCTGTGTCCGTGAATATCCCATGTCAGTGACAATCCTATTGTTACCAAAAATTATATGTTGGATGTATTACAGAAGCTTGCTATATTTAAACTTGTTAGGTCACCAGATTGGATGGACCATGGAAGGAAGTTTGAGATAACAATGGAAGATAACAACCTGGAACAACTACTCACTTGCTAATTGAGGAAACACATCTGCTTAGAGGAGTCCAGACATGTAGCTTAAAGTGTCATTATTCATACACTGCAAACAGAGGAAAGCAGAAGAACAGAGTAAGAAGGCACGCAGTGAGCCATTTAGGCTATGTACAATGAAGTCGTTAGCTCCTGTTGCACTCAGATGAGGATTTTTCTCTTCTTTTTCATGAAGTCCAATACTAGCTCCAAGTCAGCATTGATAAAATGAGGGGAAGACTCTGGTGCCAGGCCCCTGCCTCTCCTTTGATATTTTGCTTTCTACTAATGGTAGCTTTTGCATAAGAAGTAGATTTCTTCCTAAGGACAACTAGGCTGCAGGAAGAGGTCTAAATCATCCCCCAAACTTCGTCGAACCCACCTCTGTACTTGATTCCACTGGCACTAATTTGACAGGCAACGTGCATCCAAATCAATTAAGGGCCCACCTCTCTGAGAATCTTAACAACAGTTTTTCATTATCGGCAGATGCCTGACCGAAAACAGCTCCTGTTTCCCAACCCCTTAAATCTTTTTGTGTTCTGCAGGATATTAATATTTCAACTGTTCATAACTTGTGGAATCAAAAGACCCAAATTTAATCGCAACTGCATTATATCGTATTCTGTTCAATCAGTTGAACTTTAGTATTGATCCACAGGTTCACTTTGACAAAATGTGACTTGCAACATTACCTAGAAAGCTTTGGTTGATAGAAAAGATAAGGCTATCAGAACAATAAGAAAGCTTATATTCCTATCAATTCCCAATTTGAAATAAAATACAATCATCTCTCAAGTGATGCAAGTCAGCGATCAGCTCCAAATTACCTGATTATCCAACATGCTGAAGGGATTGATTGAACAGTCAAATCTGATTCTAGAATTGAGCTGAAACTTGATGTACCTTATCTTGACCCAGATTCAATTCACTTACATCAGACACTGAAATCACTAAATTGCAGTGTTGCTGGCTTTGGTACCATTGAACTGGATGATGAGAACATGATGGAGGGATTGTTCATTCCTAATCGCTTCCAGAGGAATCACATCGATTACATTGTTTCAAACAGTTGTGGCTCAGATTTCCTTCAGAGTATCAAAAGCATGTGCAGAGACCAAATTGAAGTATAAATCTGTGTCTAATGCTGTTTCAGTACTTAACCTGCTAACTTAGGCCTTACTAGTTCCTGCCAATTCACTCATATAAATATTTGCAAGAGAAAATGCAGAAGTGACTGCCCTCTATTGCAATTTGTCAACATCATGCCTTTGATCAAATTTGCTTAGTTACCATTTGGAAGGATAGAATTTTTAAAAGAGTTGGCAGGAATATTTTTTTGTCTGAAAGGCATTGTACTGGACCTTTGGTATTGAGACATGAGAGTTGAATGCAAAAGGTCCAACGATTATGAAGCAGGGATGCTTTATTCTACCTGTATCAAGTCATCACAAATGTGAAGAGATATTAAGGATAAATGAGGAACTATTTATTTTTTGAATAGAATGAGCCTGTGGGTTACATTGAGCTGAGGAGTTCATTTATCTGTTTGTCCCCCTTTCCAGCAGCCTTCATTGCACCAAAGACACTCCTTTTTCTAACAAGATTCCATTCAACTGTCCCAGCTGCCACTTCTTACCATCGCTATCTGCTGATGGAGGTTCCCTCCAGCCCATCGCCTCCTGCTGCTGGAGATCCTGTTAGAGTATGGTGCACTTTTTAAAGGTAGCTGGGTGCTTCACTTGCTCCTAATGTGGAAGCTATAGTTACAATTCTCTTGGGTAAGATAGAGAATGCAGTGAAGACAAGGGAAGAGGAGGAGAGCTATTGTAAGAGAACTTACCCACCTGGAGTCTTTAGGGAATGTTTCTTTTACCTTCAATCAGTCAGAAACATTGCCTACAGTGGCTAAAGTCTGCCAAATAGAAGGTTAAAGATCTGTATCATGTCTTCGAACAAGACCTGCAGTCACAAAACAGATTGAAGATGTCAACACCAGCAGCTTTTAATGTTACACATGTTCCAATTTCTAAACATGCTGATCTTTCACACTGGAGATGGTGCAATTAAGATTAAAGTTTTCTATCCACCGCTGCATTAAGGTGGTCACAGAGATCCTGTATATTGAACAGGAAGACCTCGATGTCTTATCTATTAACAGAAAGAAGCAGCAGGAGCATATGTGTGACCTTACCAGAATATCATTAGGGCTTCTACATGGTGCAGAAAGGTATTTACTCAGAGGCACCACATATCAGTGAGGATATGTTTTAGAATTCAAAGGTGTTCCACTTCTTGAATGTGGAGTTGAGATGTGTTCACACCCCAGGCCGTAATGTTGGTGGGTTCACCTTATTCTGGTTGCTGTTACAATGCATCGCTCTACGCCAGCCACTCGATACTAACCATTGTTAGTTTCTGTTTAGTAGCAAAGACGACTTGTTCTACACGTTGCTAATGATTTTCTTCCACCCAACGACACATAGAGAGTGCTCTTACAACGTCAATCATACTTCAATAAGGAACCTAATACATAACATCATTAGAATTTCTGAAGCAACGGCTCCACTGCCTTTCCTACTCCGGAAACCGTGGTTTGATCCAGACCTGCTGTCACAACAAATTTGAGGATGTGACTGCCAAGAGCTTTGTAGGCTCACAGTGCTCCAGTTTCTAAACTAGATATTCCTAATTTGTTGTGGTCTGCTGTATCTTCCACAATGTGGGCAAGTATTTCTTTCCCCAAGTAGTGGAGCTGGTATAGAGGTGAATGGATGAGAAAATTCATATTGCCTGCCAGCTTGCTGTCTTAGAGGTGTGTGGCCTGGAGACTGTGATCCTGTCTCCAGGAGGAATGATCTGGGACCAGAATGGAGATATCAAACCAGCAGCATCCAAGTGAAGGATAGCGAAGACTTATTAATGCCTATTGCCAAAGTCCGGCTGGAATTTTCCATCCAACCTACAGACTCCCCAAAGTATCAGTGACAAGAGTAACTGTCACCTATTAGTGTAGTCAAGTTGCTGAGGGCATTTTAAAGCTACAGGGTTAAAAGGTCATAGTGTAAGAATTTTGAAGTGGAGGCACCCTTTCACTGTCACTCTGTCTCCCTTTATCTGAACTCCTTCTTCTGATTTAAAAAAAACCTAGCAATGGTGTAATGGTAAATCAGTAATGGAGCATGTCTACATGTGATTTTAGATTCACAGCAGTGTCGTTGACTCTGAACTCCTTCTGAATGTCCTAACAGACCGTTCATTACTATCAAAGTGCTAGAGAAATGTGTAGCCAAAAAAAGCAGACAGGAACTAGCATTGAACTTGGCATTCAGTTCAAACATGACACAGTCACGCGCAGCCCAATTGCAAAGCATCCTAACTAACATTTCAGGGCATTAATCAAAAATCAGAAGAGCTATACCACAGACCTATCATGCAGCAGTGACACTTGTAATTGTACAGAAATCAATGGTCAGTCAACATCCCAGAGTTTTCTATGACCATTTTTGCCAGGGTATTACTTAGAATAGACAGGCAGTGTACCTTGCAGACAGTTACATGACATTGCAACATGTATAGCCCAGTGTAAAAGTTCTCAAATTCAGTCGCTTCCTCCTCAATGCAGTGGAGTCAATGTAGTGTGTTCCGTCAGTCAATTTTTCATATGTAAAATAACAGTAATAGTTAGCTATCACAGAACTATGTGTAAGTTTAATCTATCATAACTGTTTAACAGTGTTGTTAATAAAGTTCAATATGTCCATCTCAACAAGAACTCTGTCTTTACAGAATATGTTACATGAGCTAATATATAGGGCAGCACTCAGAACACATCACACCCACACTCAAAAAACCAGAACAATCCTGTCCCATCACTGAGACAGACCAAGCAAAGTTGGTTATCACTGTTGTATACAGTCAGGAGATATTGGCACTGAGAGAATGCCTCATTGACTTTAGATCCTGCAATATCTTGTGGCATAAGATCAACATGGACAGGAACATTTGCTACTGATCACCACTTACTTCCCATCCTTTCTACATTACAATAATGACTACACCCCCGAAGTATATCATTGACAATAAAGCACTCTAAGACATCCAGTGGTCTTTCTTTCTTTCTCAGTGAATGAATCATTGCTCCTCCATTTTGAACAGACTTGCAAGAAGCACTAGGAGTAGCAGTGGCACAGAATGGTCTTTAAGTTGGTGACATTAATGCCCATCATGAAAAACATCTTGATGATAAAGTTACTGAGCAAGTCAACTGGGTCTAGAAAGGATACAGCAGCCAAACTAATTGTGCAACAAGTGTTATGAGGAAAAATCTACTTCACCCTGTCTTCACTCATGTACTTGTCATAGATGCATCCAATGATGACAGTTTTTTTGGGGGTGACTAACACACAGGACAGGAAGCAATCTTATTATACTAACAGCTCAATAAATTCTACTTTTTCCCCTGCAAGAATGCATATTTTTGAGGAAAGGCTCCTAGAATTGACATAGTCAGCAAACTCTTCCCAATACTTCTTGAATGCATTTTCAAAGGACATTTTGACACTGAGAAAATATAATTTTTCTCTTGCTGCTCCAAGACCTCCAGTGTAGCATTAAAAAACCCAAATGTCCGCTCACTCTCTTCTTCAATTTTGTCCATTGAGTTGTTCAGCTGTGGTTGAAGCCAGAATGCACCTTTCGTTTAAAAGGAGATAATAAGAACTGCTGATGCTGGAGTCAGAGACAACATAGTGTGGAGTTTGAGAAACACAGCAGGTCAGGCAGCATCTGAGGAGCAGGAAAATTGACATTCCGGACTGGGACCCTTCTTCAGAAATGAGGCAGCTTTAAAACTATGTTAAAAACATTTAAAATTCATTTCTGAAGAAGGGTCCTGACCCGAAACGTCAACTTTCTTGCTCCTCTGATGCTGCCTGACCTGTTGATTTCCTCCAGCTTCACACTGTATTGACTCTGACTTCAGCATCTGCAGTTCTTGCTATCTCCATCATTAGTGGGATGGTTGGAGGGAGAAGTGGAGAGGGAATGAGTGATGTTTGCAAGAAACTTGTTTGACTGATATATATTTCCTGATCTCGCAGTATCTCCTAAATTGGTCAACAGGACTGTGTGATGCAGGACCAGATGTTTATATGTTCAAGGCTCATTCCAGAATATGAATTTGAACTCTAATCTGATAACATAGTAGACTGTAAAGCACAGGTTGCACTCAAGAGTATTCTTGGGCTCAGTCGCTTTGCTCAGCAATCATCTATTATTCTTAATTATTCATACTAATAGACCATTGTTAATTTTGCTCTTAATTTTGTTAATCAGAGGTTTTGAAATTTTAATTCACAGTCCATCTAAATTCCTAAGATGTATTTGCAACATGCTAAACCATTAGTCAGGAATAATCAAAGTTGACCCCTTCCAATCCCAAATAACGAGGCATGAAAACAAGAAGTCAATTTACTGAGGGTAGGATAAGGGAACCCCAGAATCTTGCTACCTTTCTACCTCCATCTGAATTAAATTCTGTGTGGGAAGGCCCTTGCCCTACCTACCTCCCCTGCATTCAATTAATGACCACTTAAGGACTATGTAACGGCCTATTCCTGCCTGAGCTGCAGTTATCTCAACTCCTGACAGGACAAAAAAGAATCTGCGTACCCAACTGGTGAACCGATCAGGGCAGGCTGTCGGTTAGATTTTCAGGGTGTGGCTATTGCCTCGATCTGCACCAATTTGCACACAATTGAGAAACTGCACATGGAACAGGGATGCGTCAGGGTTCTTGATGTGCAATGGTAGTGTTCCTACCCCTGAGTCAGGACACCTGGGTTCAGGCTGCAGAGTTGTGTAATAACATCTCTCAACAGGTTGGTTGTAAAATATACAGAACAGAGGTGTGGATGGTGAGAACCATCCCCTGCCCTTGCCTCAGATCCTTGCCCTACCTCCTGAAAACACTTACTGACACATTAGTCCTTGTGATGCTGGTTGTTCTTCTGGCAGCAGCTACTGCCCTCTTGGCCAAACTATCTGATTGGAGGGTGATACAACAAGCTTTGCCCTCAACAGTCAACATGGCTGTCTAGCCACATTTACAGCACACAAGTTGGAAAGCCAACAAAAACAAGATCAATCACTCTGTCATAACAACTGAAGCATTAGAACATATATGAGGCAATTAATACTATCTACAGATGTGTTTATATCCCGATGGAGAAAATTTACAATGCAGAAAGCGGCCATTTGGCTTCTCATGCCTGTACTGGCTTCAACGAACAATCCACCTGAATTCAACTTTCCAACTTTCTTGGTCTGTCACCTTGTTGATAATGGCAGGAAGTGCACAGCCACTAATACTATAAATGCATGAGGATTTCTATGACTACTGCCACTTTATGCAGTGAGTTTCACACCCCACCCCTGTCTTAATATCTTGCTCTCAATGGGCATAAAGCCACTGCTTGTTGCCATGGTGTTACTGTGATTAAGCTGATATATCTGTTTCTCGTCTCAAAATCAAGTGTAGTTTTTTTTGGATGAGATACAACTTTCACTGTGGGTGGTAGTGAATAGCACATGTAATATGCGGACCCGAATTTGTTGTCCAAGAATTGCAGTGAGTAGGAAAATCAGGATGGGGAGTTATTAATGGTATTTGATCTATTGTTTCCCACTCATTCCCCTCACTGAAGTTGAAATTGAACTGCTTGATCTTTTATGAGTCTGATTGCTTTCAATCAGGGAAGATTGTTCGTAGAAGAGGCTGACATTCGTTTTTTTTAAGATATGAATTCTTCATCATTAGTTTCCTGGGTATTCGATTATGATTTGTCGCTGTGCTTTGGATATGATATTTGAATGAACTGCGCTACCAGATCTGTAGCATTTTTTAATTGTAACAAGTTCCATTTGATGTAATGTAGACATTGCAGTATCAGGTTCAGTTTATGATTAGTTTATCAGGCATAAATAATTATCTCAATAATAAGCAAGAAGTTGGGAATTATTAAGAGTTTTGCATCAATATAGTTCTATGTATCTTAGCAGACCACATGCCTTATCTCAACTTTCTGACAAACAAATTTGAATTGTAATTTTCACTCGGTCAAGAAATGACAATGGAAAAGGGATCTTGAGAAGAGGCAAATCTGTTGACCATGACGTACCTTTCATATCAAACTATTTATTGTATTGCTACTTATTCTAAACTAATTTGTTTATTTTCCTTCATTCTTGTATCTCAAACTAACAAAAATCCTTCAGGTGTATATAGTTCAAAAACTTTGGTCGCTCTGAATGAGAAGCAGCATGTAATCAAAGCCAAATCCTTATTTCATCAAGTATACTGTGAAAAGATTGCGGAGTGCAACAAAATCAGTGTTAATTTATTTTACCAATTTCATCAGAGTAAATAGTGAACCTGAGTCACTACCTAATATTTTATAGCAATTACAATTGTTAAGTGAAATCTGTGGAAAGAAAAGGATTGTTCATTGCTATTTTGTGAATATATGAACCCTCGAGTAAAATCTTTGTTTCTGAATATGGTGAGTTCAGAGACGAGAGGGATGCTTCCTTAGATAGGATCTAATTCTTCCAAAGAATTAAGGTTTTTTATTGGACAATGCATGCTGTGTCGTCCTACCTTGCAGTCAATTTATGCTCTTAAGTGGCCAATTAAGGGCCTCATCCAACTACCATTGGGAGTAACACATGCCCCATGCTTGGCAGGTCCACCTTGGCAGAGGGAGAGGTATCCTTTTTTCACAACAGGACTAGTTCAGGGTTCCTAACCTGCACAGCATGTTGTAGACAGATTCCCAATTGCCCTCCAACATTCACAATTTGGTACACCCACTGGCCAATATGGAAGATAGCAATCTAATGATAGATAAAATGCAGGAGAAGGCCTGGTAATCTTCCTTTGGTTTGTAATCTGGCTGTAGCTGCTTGGGCATCATCTTGTAAGCTAAGCCAGAGGTGCAGCCTGGTTTTGATCACAAGCGCAAGGAGAGGTCCCCAGCAACAACAGTGGTTGTTCTCCCACTTCCTACCCTAAACCCATCAGCTTGCTGAGGCAGTAATGTGGGTTGCCTGCATTGCTGACTGGAAGCTCCAGTTAATTCGAGAACGGGGCTTTATTAGGTCCTTCAAATAAATTAATTGTGAACAACTGGCTGCACACCAATTTGTCAATCAGATCTCCATCCAGCTTCAAGCTGGCATCATGGCAATGATTTGGCATGGCAACTAGTGACACTGTATTGTGTGCACACTCGTGTCTGATTTGGCCACAATTGATCATTCAGCCATTTGTTGACAAGACATAAGCCTGGGGAGCAGGATTAGGCCATTTGGCTGTTTAAGACTATTTCATGCGTGATCTGATTGTGTCTTCAACTACATTTTACTGTCTGCCTCACATTACCATGACTCCCTTGTTGAAGAAATATCAAACCAAGTCAGTTGATTTAAACGACCCAGCCACAGTTTTTATACTGGAGAAGATAACCAGATTTAATTTAGATTTTATTGTCATGTGTATTCAAGTGTTTGAATACAGTGAAAGTGTAAAATGTTGCCATACATGGCACCATCTTAGGTACAAAGGTACCTAGAGACAAAAAAACTTAGGTGCAAAGTAGCAAAAGAAACAAAATTAAAAAAGTTAGGCATTAACTTCGTAGAATAAGTAGAAAAATAAAGGAATAAGGTAACAGTTAACATTCAATCCTTCTTTATATAAACTAGAAAAATAAAAGAATGAAGTTAAAAGTTTAACCATCTTTGATGACTCCTTTGCTTAGCTTGGTCTCCGGGAGGCATCAGCTGCCAGTTCATAACTCCACCACAACGGATACTGGGGGGCCTCCCTCACCGCTCGCTCTTCCACGTTGGGCCGCGATGCCATCGCTGCTGGTACTGTTCAAGCTGCTGCCTCCCCAATTTCATCCTGCTCCTATGGAATATACTCGGGCAGGACCCGGTGGTAAGCTGAGTCATTTCCACACTAGGCCGAGAGACCGGACTGAGATACTGCCACGGGCGGGGTCAAGAGGATGTCTCACTGGGCCTGTGCTGAGATCAGAAGTGAAAAAAACAAAAAATACTAAGAGATCTAAAAAAAAGAGAAAGAAATGAGAAAGAAATGGATGGTGCGAACAAGCTCTGGCTGAAGCGTCCTACTCCGCCGCCGTTATATTGACTAACAACTCAGAATAAAATAAAGCTCCTCCCCTCAGTCTTAAATGGAAGAACTTTTAAACGATGTTGGCTGGTTTTTAATTCCTCAAAAAAGCAAACAATCTCTCAACTACGACTGTTTAAAGTTCCCTCAGGATATTTGATGTTTCAATAAAATCACCTCTCATTCTTCTAAACTTCAACATGTGAAGGTCCAACCTGCTCAGTTGTTCTCTTTAAACCCTTCATGTTCACAATCAGTTGAGTGAACCTCTCTCAACTGCTTCTAATGTAAGGATGTCCTTTCTTCAGTCAGGAGGCCAAATCAATACACAGCACTTCAGCTGTGGTCTAACGAAGGCCCTGTACAAGTGTTGCAACACCTTGCTCCTTTTGTTCTCAACTCCCCTTGCATTGAATGGCAATATTCCATGTGCTGAACTTGATGAATAAATTTTGTGATTCATATACTAAGACATGCAGATCCTTCTGTACCAGAGTTCTGCAATTTTTCTCCATTCTAATATCACATTGCCTTTCTATTCTTTCTGCCAAGTGCACGAGTTTATACTTTCCCATACTGTACTCCTTCTGCCAAATTTTTGCGTACTATCTTAACCTAGCTACTCTTTAAAACAGAATACTAATTTAGATTAAACAGTTCATTCTGAACCTATCAATATTCCTTGTGGGCTCTTTGTGTCCTCTTGATAATTTACCCATCTACCTGCTGTGGTTTAATCAGCAAATTTAGCTGTCATATATTCAGTTCCTGCATCCAGATCATTGAACAGATAGTAAGTAGTTAAAATCTTAGCCCTGGTCCCCATAACGTTCCATGAATAACAGCCTACTGACTTGAAAATAACCTATTTACCCTTACTCCATTTCAAACCAGTTACTTCAACAATGTAGTTCTTTTAGAACAAGTGTTGCAAATCGTTATCACTTTTATCTGTATTAATAGGAAGAGAGGAACTGGAGCAGACCCTTCAGCATCTTGAGCCTGTTCTGTCCTTCAGTTCAATCATTGCTAATTTTATCTTAATTCCATTTTGCTGTCATTCTTCTCCAACCCTTGATACATTTGTCCAACAAAGATCAATCAATTTTTTTTTTCACCTTTTCAAATGAGTGCCCTGAAAGCTTTTCAGTCAAGAGAGTTTGCATGAATAAGGGCTTCTTGACTTCAACCCCGAATTGTTTTGCTCCAGTTTTAAAGTAATGAATCATTGTTCTAGACTCCACTATTAGAGAAAATAGCTCATCTACCCAGTCTATCAATTGAGTCTCCCTTGAATTCCCAATACTCAAGATAATACAAACCTAGTCTATGCAACTTGTCTTCAAAATTAAACCTTTTGGCCCCAGTATTATTATGGTGCATCTGTGCTCTACAGACTTCAAAACCAATACATCTCATTTTTAGTAAACGTTTCTTAAATTACTCAGGTTTTGAAATTTCTTAGGTTTGAATGTTTCAATTGAGCCTGGCTTGCTTTACAAAACAGTAGTTTGAATAATTTAACAACCTTAATTTAGTGAAGAAAGTTTGCAATGGCCTTCATTGCAGAAGATTTGGCTTCAGAAGTAGGATATTTTACTGCAGTAATGCAGGACCTTGGTGAGACCACACTTGGAGTATTGCATGTAGTATTGGTCTCTGGTCTCCCTCGGTAAGAGAGGATGTTCTTACCATAGAGGGAATGCAGTAGAGATTCACTAGTCTGATACCGAGGATAGCAGCTCTGTCGTACGAGGAGAAATTGATTTGACTGGGCCTTTACTCATGAGTTGAGAAGGACGACAGGGGTTCTAATTGAAACATATAAAATTCTAACAGAGCAGGACAGACTAGATGCAGAGAGGATGTTTTCCCTGGCTGGGGAGTCTAGAACCAGAGGATACAGTTTCAAGATACAGGGTAGACCAGTTTGGATTCTGATGAGGAAAAGGTCCTTCACTCAAAGGTAGTAAACCTATGGAATTCTTGAGTTTTTAAACAGTTTGAAGGATGAGTGCAACAATTATTTGCTCTCTGTGTTGTCTTGTTTCTTTGTGTTTATAGAAAAATACCAGCTCAGTCCTTCTTTGCTTAATTTAGTTCCTGGGCCTGGGAAAATTCCTTTCCTTGTACTTGAAACAGAGAGAGAATTCTGAATCAGTTGTAAAGATTCTACATTCAATAACGCTAGCTTCAATGTGATGGGTAAAGCGACAGAAGGTTGGTATTAGGTGTTCAAAGTGATAATTGTATGTAATTCAGAATGGGTTTATGTTCCTAAGGGGGAAACCCCAATTTGACAGAGAAAAATGCATGACATAAGAGATGCCAATCGTGCACTTTCAGGAATCAACACAGTTAATGTGTTTGCATTTTGTGGATCGCATTTATGTTGGACAGCAAGTGGGATCATTGTACTGCAAATTATAATATTTGTAAAGTTCCTATCTGACAATAATGGAACATTGGTCAGTTGAGTGTTTGGAAAAATAATGTAGTGTTAGATTGGAAGGAACAAGGTTGGCTATGTAAGCCTGCTCACATCATTTTAACCCCTTCCATACTGAGTTCCCATCCCTATCATTGTACAGTCAGGTAGAAGGATAGAATTAAAATTGAACCTCACAAGATTTGTAAAGCATAATTTCCCCTTTAAAATCCTGGCTGGCTCTCTCTCTCTTATATATATTGTGTGTATATATATATATATATATATATATGTATTATATATATTATATGTATTTTTTTCTTTCTCACAAGGTCTGGAAAATCTTTAAAAACCAAAAGAACTGCAGATGTTAGAAATCATAGCAAAAACAAAAAATACTGGAATGGCTCAGCAGGTCTGGCAGCATCTGTGGAGAGAAGTCGAAGTTAATATTTCAGTTTCAATGACCCTTCCTTAGTTCTCTCTGAAATGTTAACTCTCATTTCTCTCCACAGATGCTGCCTGGTCTACTGAGCCTTTCTCCCGATTTCTGTTTTTGTTTCTGTAAAATCTTTGTTCTGAATTAGGATTAAGGGAAATCCAAAGGCATTCAATACTTAGGTGAGGAACAAGAGGATGGCCAGACTGAGGGTAGGGCCGATCAGGGATAGTGGAGGGGACTTGTGCCTGGAGTCGCAGGAGGTAGAGGAGGTCCTTAATAAATACTTTGCTTCAGTATTCACCAGTGGGAGCGACCTTGTCGTTTGTGAGGACAGCGTGAAACAGGCTGATATGCTTGAACAGGTTCAATTTAAGAAGGAGGATGTGCTAGAAATTTTTAAAAACGTGAGGATAGATAAGTCCCCTGGGCCAGACGGGATATACCCACGGTTTCTATGGGATGCGAGGGAAGAGGTTGCTGCGCCTTTGGCGATGATCTTTGCGTCCTCACTGTCCGCTGGAATAGTATCAGATGATTGGAAGGTGGCATATGTTATTCCCTTGTTCAAGAAAGGGAATAGGGATAACCCTGGGAATTACAGACCAGTCAGTCTTACTTCTGTGGTGGGCAAATTATTAGAGAGGATTCTGAGAGACAGTTTTTATGATTATTTGGAAAAGCATAGTTTGATTAGAGATAGTCAGCATGGCTTTGTGAGGGGCAGGTCATGCCTCACAAGCCTTATTGAATTCTTTGAGGATGTGACAAAACACATTGATGAAGGTAGACCAGTGGATGTGGTGTATGTGCATTTTAGCAAGGTATTTGATAAGGTTCCCTATGGTAGGCTCATTCAGAAAGTAAGGAGGCATGGAGTTCGGGGAAATTTGGTTGTTTGGATACAGAATTGGCTGTCCAATAGAAGACAGAGGATGGTAGTAGATGGAAAGTATTCAGCCTGGAGCTCAGTAACCAGTGGTGTTCCGAAGGGATCTGTTCTGGGACCTCGGCTCTTTGTGATCTTTATAAATGACTTGGATGAGGAAGTGGAAGGGTGGGTTAGTAAGTTTGCTGATGACACAAACGTTGGTGGAGTTGTGGACTGTGTGGAGAGCTGTTGTAGGTTGCAATGGGACATTGACAGGATGCAGAGCTGGGCAAAGAAGTGGCAGATGGAATTCGACCCGGAAAAGTGTGAAGTGATGCATTTTGGAAGGTCGAATTTGATGCAGAATACAGGGTTAATGGCAGGATTCTTGGCAGTGTGAAGGAACAGAGGGATCTTGGGGTCCATGTCCATAGATCCCTCAAAGTTGCTACCCAAGTTGACAGGATTGTTAAGAAGGTGTATGGTGTGTTGGCTTTCATGAGTAGGGGGATTGAGTTGAAGAACCGTGAGGTTGTGCTGCAGTTCTAGAAAACTCTGGTTAGATCACACTTGGAATATTATGTTCAGTTCTGGTTGCCTCATTATAGGAAAGATGTGGAAGTTTGAGAGAGGGTGCAGAGGAGATTTACCAGCTTGCTTCCTGGACTGAAGAGCAGGACTTATAGGAAAGGAGCTAGGTCTTTTCTCATTGGACCAGAGAAGGATGAGAGGTGACTTGATAGAGGTGTACAAGATGATAAGAGGCATAGATAGAGTGGATAGCCAGAGACTTTTTCCCAGGATGGAAATGGCTATCATGAGGAGGCATAATTTTAAGGTGATTGGAGGAAGGTAAAGGGGAGATGTCAGAGGTAGGTTCTTTACACAGAGAGTGGTGGGTGCATGGAATGCACTGCAGCGGTGGTCATAGAGTCAGGTACATTAGGGACATTTAAATGACTCTTGAATAGGCACATGGATGATAGTAAAATGAATGGTATGCAGGTTAGTTTGATCTTAGAGTAGGATAATAGGTCGGCACAACATCGTGGTCTGAAGGGCCTGTACTGTGCTGTACAGTTCGATGTTCTATGGTCTATGAATGAAAGATTCAAATTTGAGCTCCCATATTAGATGCTACAGGAACAAGGATTATTTGAATGAGTTGATATAAAAACTATATTCTTGTAAGTTTATATGATTATATTCACAGCATGTGTGTACATATGGAATGGTAAACAGGTATTTGAGAGTTCTGTATGACATAATGTAAGCAAATTTGAATCTTTGGTGATAAATGTTCTTAATTTGATCCCTGTTGGTGGTTAGAATTTGAAAAATATAGATGGATTCATCAAGATAATGAAACTCAGATTTGAAGAGTAATATCTGTGGTACATATCAGAAAAAGTATTTTAGGCAACAGGTTATGATCCCAAATCAGTTTGCTAAATTTATATGACAATCTGGGTATAGACCCATGACATTCGTTTTAAAGTAGACAAAGTGTGAGATCCCAGATATTTAGAAAGAGAATGAACCGCCCAAAAGTATTTGATTTTGAACAACCAGTGATCAACTTTACTAGACAAAGTTAGAACTGTAAGACAATCTAAAATATGTCTACAGCTTATATTCTAGCATCCAATTTGAACTGACCTGACCTCAATATGAGAAACAATCACTGTCAAATAGGGACTGCACACCCCTGAATTCAGGAAGACTGCACTGTAACACCTGCCCATAGCCATAATTTCAGTTTGGCTACAAACTAAGCTGGTGCTGCCCCCTGCATTTCTCCGAGCTTTAATCTTGCTCTCCTGCACAAAGCAAGTACTGTTCGTTGGCTTCCTTCACCATCACTATCAGCTGTGTTGAAATATTAATGGCACTTGGCATCTATTAAGCCCACACAGCTTCTATGCTTTTCTAGAGCCTAAAGGCCAACACATAGCTCCATTTCCAGTCCCACTCCCACCGTGCCTCTGTTCCTGCGATGGTGTGACATGGTACAAGGCTGGCAACTCTGCATGTTCAGCCCTGAGGGTGCTGGCTCTGTCTGTCGGAAACAGGAAGGTGGTCGTAGGAGTGACTGCACTGCTGCAACAGTGGATGATAATGGGCAGAGTGTTGCAGGACTGGCTACATTGCCCCAGATCTTCACTATGAGGGTCAGGTGCCTCCTGTATGCCTGCCTGCCCCATCTGCTCGTCCCTGTGTAGGGGGATGAAGGCCCTCATTTAAATCACCACAAGGTCCTCTGCTGCCGAGGGCTGAACACATGTCTGGTCTCTGACAGTCCTCCACTGCCAGTGGCCTGGGGCATTTGTTTTTCATCCACTCGTAGAGCAGTCAGTATGTTGAACTCACCAATGTGAGACCCTACACTGTGTGCACTTACGGACCCCATCAAAGTGTCATCATCTGTGTTGCTGAGTGGTGCAGGATGTAATCTCTAATTGGTCCCTCCAACAGCTCAGAGTCCTTATCCAGGGAGTTTCTTTTGTTCTTGGGAGACTGTGGCAATGGGTGCTGGTCTTAGGGTGGAGATCTGGTGAGTGGAGAGTTGCTCTACAAGCAGTGCATGGTAAAATGGGGTGGAAATCAAATGTGATATGCACCACAAGGACTACAGTTAATGTGGTGAGTTTGGTAAGATACATAGAATCATAGAGGTTTACAGCATGGAAGCAAGCCCTTCGGCCCACCTTGTCCATGCCGACCAGGTTTAGTAACCTGAACTAGTCCCATTTGCCTGCGTTTGGCCCATACCCCTCTAAACCTTTCCCATTCACGTACCTGCCCAAATGTGTTTTAACTGTTGTAATTGTACCTGCCTCTACCTCTTCCTATGGCAGCTCATTCCATATAAGAATTCCATACAGTGGGAAAACCCGCTAAGCCACGCTGCAAAAATGACTCCACTAAACTTTATGCCACATGAACTTAGACAAAATCCTGTCGGCTTCAGCCCATAGTGTCTGCAGCTGTGTCTGTTGTTTCATTATCACACTGGTGGATCTACACAATGCAGCCAAGTTGAGGAGGTCCTGAAATCATATGCCCATTTTGGTGATGACCGTGCCTTTGTAATTTGGATTAGTTTTTCTCGGCTGTCAGCTTGGGATCTGGTTAGTTCCTAGAAGAAAAGGAGTTGACATTCTTTGTGTGGGAACAAACACAGAGGATGTTGGAGAAACTCGGCAGATCTGGCAGTATCTGTTGGAGTGAGATACACAATCAACATCTTGAGTCCAGTATGACTTCTTCAGAACTTCAGAACTTGCAGTTTCAGATTTGGATTTCAGATTTACTTCATAAACATTATTTTGTTTTTTCTCTTTGTGACAATTTTGTCAGAACTGTGACTGAGATTGATGGTCTGTATGCCGTGCAAACCTGAGCCACGTAAAACTCTCTTAAGACCTCGTTAGTTGTATTTTTTCTTTAACATATAATTTATAGTTGATAATTGACTGCAATTTGTCTGTTAATTTGCGTAACTTATGATGATTCTGGGCTTTACAGCGCAGATTGTTCATTGATGTAATATTTGGTATTGGCTTTGTTTCACTCTTGTGTAGTAAGTTTTCTTCAGTTTTAATCTATGGAATCTTGTAGCTTCATTTTTTTCAGTGAGTGTCTCGGATTTCAGATTTCTCCCTTTTAAAAAAAAGTCTGCTTTTTAACTGAGATCATAACAATTTACTATTATTAACCTATAAACTCCGACATTCTGAACTAGATTGAGTGTGGTGAGAATGGAAAACCAGCAGCAAGTCTAACATCTCAAAGGTACATCAATCTTAACAAACTGTATGCATGTACGTATATGTATTTCTTGATTTGAAAACAAATCAGTTTTGAACTGACAAGTAAGCCTTTTGTGCATTTCTATTTAACAGCTGGGAAACATCCACTGTATTTTGAATTAGCTAGGGTGAGGCAGGTCGGTGTTAAATGTTAGGAAAGTATTCATCAATGAGGAACTGATACTTGGAACACAGCAACCTGAATCCGAGTGGTGTCAACTGATTTTAATTTGCAGTGTAGCAATCTCAATTTATTTTCTAACTTGTCCATTAATATTTTAACTGGTCTCTGACCTCAGGAAACCCAGCTGCATAAAATCAATGGAATTCTAGAACTGCGACACATTTTCCACCTTGTACACTTCTATTCCAACCGGTGTTATTGGTGTAAAATACAAGCAGATTCAGGAGCAGAATGATAATAGTGATTTAGAGATTGAATATCTTGATACCACCGGGAAATTGAACACAAGATAATTGCCGTAAAACAAAAATACTGTACTTCAGATGTATGGTAGCTGATCAGAAATTTGTAATCAGGGCAATTATTTACTCCCTTCTTTATTTGTTCATGAGATGTGGGCGTTGGTGGCCAAGCCAGCATTTATTGCTGACGCCTAATTGCCTAGAGGACAGTGAAGAGCAACCATATTGCTATGGGTCTGGAGTCACACATAAACCAGAGCAGGTAAGGGCAGCAGATTTCCTTCACTAAAAGGCATTAGTGAACCCAATTTTTTTTTATATGACAATCAACAACATGGTCACCATTAAGCTAGCTTTTTATTTAAATTTTTTTTGAATTCAATAGATTCGATTCAAATTTCACTCTCTGCCGCGGTGGAATTCAAACCCATGTGCCCAGAACACTATTGTGGGGCTCTGGATTATTTATCCAGTGACATTCCCACTACACCACCACCTCATTGAAAACCTGCTGATTAATGTTCGGTGCATTTTGTGTTGTCTTTAGTATTGACAAACACATCAACCACTTCAGAGAAAAGGAAATGAAGAATTTTTATATTACGTAGAATTTTTAGTCATGAAGAAGGTCGTTCGGTGTAACAGGGCCTAAGTGCATGCTTATGTTGACACACAAGCTTCCCCTACACTGCTTTACTGAGCCCTATCAACATATCTTCTTTTCCTGCCTCACTAATGTCTTTATGTAGCTTAGTCTTAGATGCATTTATACTGGTCAGTTCAACTCCTCAGAAAATTGTGTGTTCTAAATTCGAAAACACTCTGGATCAGGAAGTTTTATGTAAATTCCTGATGAGAATAAGTTATTAGTGACCATTTTTTATTAATGATGTCTAGTTTTGGACAGTCTTATATCAAAAATACACTGTACATAAATATAAGTTAATGAAATGTCTCCAAGCACTTCATAGAAATATTATTTAATGAAATATTATACCAAGCTATATGAGGAGATATGAGGTCAGTTAACCAAAAGCTTAGTCAAAGACATTGATACAAAGGGGTTTCTTAGGAAAAGAAGAATGGGAGTTATTTATTCCCTCAAACCTGGGACATCACTGAACAACTTGTCTGTTATGCCATTTGCAATCAGAAAGCTATCAACCTCTTCTTTTAATGTACTCAAAAACTGGGCTTTCATGGCCATCTGGGGTGGAGAATTCCAAAGATTCACACCATCTGAGTAAAAAACAAAATGTCCTCAACTTGGTGCTAAATGATGTCCCCCTTATTTTTAAATTGTGTGCCTGATTCTAAACTCCTTAATCAAGGGAAACATCTTACTTGCATTGCCCCTGTCTATGTCTTTCAGTATTGCATCGGTTGCAATGAGATCACCTCTCATACTCCAAATCTGCTGAGAATACCAGCCTAGATCACTGAACCTCTCGACCTTTAGTAGTCCCACCATCCTGAGGACAAGTCTGGTGAACCTTTGTTGCACTCCCTCTGAGACAGTAGTATCTTTCTCGAAATAAAGAGACCACAGCTGCACTCAGTACCTGAGGTGTGGTCTAACCAAGCTTTTATATAATTAAAGCAAGGCAACACTGCTCCTGTACTCAAAACCTGTTGCCATAAAGGCTAACATTCATTAGCCTTTTTGATAGCTTGTTGCACCTTCATGTTAGCTTATTAACAAAGACATCTTTGTACCTTTCCACTTTCCAACCTCTCACCATTTAAGAAATACTCTGCCCATCTGTTTTTCCTATCAAAGTGGATAACCTCACAATTTTCCACCTAATATTTCATTCCACAGGTTCAAACTACTGATGTATGTTGTGAACAGCTGGCCCAAACATGGATCCTTGTGGCACCTTATGAGTCACAGCCTACCAATGTGGGAATGACCAGTTTATTCCCACAATCAGTTTTTTGCCTAGTAGCCAGTCCTTAATCAGTGTCAGCGCATTACCTCCTATTCCATGCCCTTTAACTTTCCTAACCAAGCTCCTGTGGGGACTTTATCAAAAGCCTGCTGAAAATCCAAACATACTATATCCACCAGTTCCCCTTGATCAGTTTTATTTGTAATGTCCTCAAGAGCTACAACAGGTTTGTCAAACATAATTTCTCATTCGCAAAACCATGCTGAGTACGCTAATCAGATCATTATTATCCAAGTGTTCATTTCTCCCAACCTTTAAAATAGATTCAGGCATGTTGCTGACAACTGATAAAAGGCTTACAGGTCTGTTGTTTCCTATATTGCGTCTCCCATCCCCACTTCTTAAATAGTGGGATTACAATTGCATATTTGCTACCACCTGATTCATAGGAACCATTCCAGAATCCAGAATTTTGGAGGAAGATCACTAATGCATCAACTGTCTCCATAGCTACCTCATTCAACACTGTGTGATGTAGACTATCAGGTGACATATCGACAACCTTCAGTCCCATTAATTTCTCCGACAAACCATTCATATCAATAATGATTCCCTTCAGTCCCTCACTCTCTCTAATCCCCTAAATCAGTAAACATGGAATATTACTTGTATCTTCTTGAAGACAGCCACAAAGTAATAAGTTGGTTTCTCTGCTATTTCTTAAACCCCAATATAGATTTTCCTCACTTTGCCTACCAAGGACATGCATTTATCTTTGCAGACTATTTCCTTTGTACGTACCTAGAGAAGGTCTTACAAATTTTTACTATTTTTTGCTACTTTACATTCATAGTCTATTCTTCAATTCTTTATCAGTTTCTTTCCTGTATTCTGAAATTCTCCTAAACTTAGATTTTAAAAAAAAAAATTTTGGAAACTTTACAAGCATTTTCTTTTAATATTATTTTTGTGCCTGAAGGAATATATGGTTCTTGTGAACTATACGGTAATTCTTTAAAGACAATCCATTGATTGTGTACCAATACCTCTCAATGTATTTTTCCATCTGCCTTAGTGACTTTGTCCCTCGTACCTAAAATTTCTTTATTTCCAAATTTAACCATCTGATTTCAGATCGACCAACCTCATGTTCAAACATAATGTAAATTTCAATCATATTATGTTCACTGTTTCCTAACAGTTATCTCACAGCAAGATTCGCCCTTTTTCATTACAATGAATCACCACCATCTATGGCTTCCTCCAGTGCTTGAACAAAGCAGCAGCTCACATGCAATGAGTATCAAACACCTATCTTTAAAAGTGCAGGAATTCCTTCCACATTTCTTGGTTGTAAAATCATCCTTTTGACCATTTCATCACTCCTCTGCTCCATTATCAATGCAGCTACACATCCTTTTCCCTTTCAGATTGTTCTGTCATAACATTGAATTTAATTGAATATTCAGTTCTCCCTCTTGGTCACTGTGCTGCATGTTTTTGTAATGGCAATTATATCATATCCATTAGGGTGGCATGATTGCTCAGTGGTTAGGACTGCTGTCTCACAGCACCAGGGACCTGGGTTTGATTCCAGATGGGCAACAGTGTGGAGTTTGCACTTTTTCCCCAAAGATGTGAAGATTAAGTGGACTGGCCAAACTAAAGTGTCCAGGGATGTGCAGGCTAGGTGGATTAGCCATGGGAAATGCAGGGTTGCAAGGTAGGGTAGGGGGCTGGGTCTAGGTGGGATGGTCTTCAGAGGGTAGGCATAGACTCAGTGGACCAAATGGCCTGCTTCCACACTGTAAGGATTCAATGATTCTATGATTTCCCTCAATTAATGCCTTCAAATGATTTCTCTTTTTGCAAATGTTGCACACATTTAGGTAAAGTGGCCTTGTCTTTGTTGTCAAGAAGTTACTCCGTTTCTAAGCTGGGTTGATGCCTGCCTTCATTTTGCCTCTCTTTCACTTCACGTTCCACTTTTCTAGTCAGTATTACTAGCTTTGATTCCTTTCAGTGTTCTACCCCTCTGATTCCCATCTCACTGGACGAGCTATTTTAACACCTTCCCCAGCAGCACTAACATATCTCCCAGAATGGACATCAGTCCTGGTCCTTTTAAGATTGCACAGGCACCCCCTGTCCCAGAACCTGTCCCAACAGCTCAGAAACCTGATGAACTCCCTCTTCCACCAAATGATTAGCTAGAAAAATAGAATCTGGGGTTTCTTGAACTGCCTATATGGTTCTCATTAGACTCTCTGGTCGACTCCCTAGTATTCCACTTGTGCTACTGTGAGCAGATCTGGGACCACACTTTGGGAGGATATAATGGTCTTGCAGGGAGTACAATGTAGGTTTATTAGAAAGCTTCCTGGGCATCAGGAGTTACGTTATGAGGAGAGAAAATACAAATTAGGCCTGTTTTCTCTAGAATTTGGAAGGTTACAGAGTTGCCTACCAAAGTCTTCAAGTTATTAACTGGAAAAGTCAGAAGTCACACAACACCAGGTTATAGTCCAACAAGTTTATTTGAAATCACAAGCTTTTGGAGTGCTGCTCCTTCACCTGACAAAGGTGCAACACTGTGAAAGCTTTTGAGTTCAAATAAACCAGTTGGACTACAACCTGGTGTTGTGTGACTTCTGACTTTTTCCACCCCAGTCCAACACCGGTATGTCCGCATCTTAACAGGAAAAGATAGGGTAGACAAAGATAAACTATTTCTGTTGTTTGGCGATTCTAAAACTAGACCGCATAGTCTAAACATTAGGGCCAGACCATTGAGAAGAGATGTTAGGAAGCACTTCTACACACAAAGGGTGGGAGAGGTTTGGAACTCCCTTCCACAAATGATAATAGATGCAACATCAGTTGTTAGTTTTAAATTTGAGATTTTTTGTTTGCTAAGCAAAAGTATTAGGTGATATAGGCCAAAGGCAAGGATATGGAGTTAGGCTACAGATCAGCCATGATGTCATTAAATGATGAAAAGGCTCATGGGTCTGAATAGCATACTGCTGTACCGATGTTCCTATTTGAGTATAGGAATAAAAAGGTCTTAGTTCAATTAGATGGACCATTGGTGAGACCATGCTTGAGTATTGTGTGGAGCTCTGGTTCTCTTGCCTGTGGGTGATGTAAACTTGCCTGACAGGAAGTACAGGAGAGATTTACCAGACTGCCCCCTGAGATGTTGAGTTTCTTCTATGAAGTGACATTGAAGAGACTGGGGACGAATTCTTAGGAGTTTAGAATGATGTGAGTTGATCTCATAGGAACTCAAAAAATTCTTGAAGGCATAGACACAGTACATGCAGAAAGGATGTTTTGACTTACTTTGGGAAATAGTTTCAGATTAAAAGGCAACTCATTTAGGACCGTGATGAGATGAAAACTCTACTCAGAAGGTGATGAATCTTTGGAATTCTCGACCCCATAGGACTGTGGAATCTCAGTCATTAAGAAAGTTCAAGGTATAGATTGATAGATTTTCAGTTATTAATGAAATCAGAGAACATTGAAATAGTGTGGGAGAATGCTGTTGAGAAAGATGATTGACCATAATTTAGATTGGTAAAGCAGGTATGAGGGGCTGAATGGCCCATTCCTTTATGCTTATACCCCTAACCTGCAAGGTGACTGCCTTCATAAATGTGTTGTCCACATAGTTCTTGACCTCACAATTCACAAGAGTGACTCAAGGTATTCGGGTTTCAAAACCAAGAGCTCAATTTGGTACCTTTGGACCTTTAACAAAATAAAACATCGCAAAGCAATTCACGTAAGTACTGAAAAACTAAATCTGCCATTGAATAACATCAGGAAAAACGAGCCAAGAGCTTGTAGAAAGAGGTGAAATTCAATTAGTGTCTCAACAAAGAGAAGTAAAGAGACTGAGAGATTTGGGGCAGAAAACAGGGCTTAGTGCTTTAGTATCTGAAGACCTGGCCACCAATGAAAAACTGATTCGACAGATTCAAGGATGACATTTTAATGACTTTTGAATCTGTACTTGAGATTCCTTTGCTCTTTGATCACATGTAAACATTGATTTATGTCAGATTCTTATATTTTCTACCAAAATACAATGCATTTCACTTGGTTATATTGAAAGCCCTTTAAAACCTAAGCTTGTATTCTTATTTAGTTGTCAGTTTACTACAAACCTCTCCAGGACCTTGTCCTTAGTGATGGTCAGTACACTCATCTCTGTCCCCTTGAAGTTCTGGTACACTGCTCGTGTCTTCCACCATAAAGATTGATGCAAAGCATCTATTCAGTATCTCCATCATTTTTTTTCTTCCCCTTTACCACTTCTCCAACCTTATTTCCCAGCAGTCCGATGTCCACACTTGCCTCTCCCTAAAAAACTCTCATTTTGTATTACTAGCTAGCTTACCCTCATATTTCAGCTTCTCCTCCCTTATTGCTTTTGTTTTCAGTTGTTATGTGCTAGTTTTTAAATCCTCTGGCTTCCCACTAAATTTCACCACATTGTCTGCTTTTTTCTTTTGCTTTTATGGTGTCCCTGATTTCCCTTGTCAGGAATGATTACTTTGTCCTCCCCTTATTATTTTACCTTTTCCGTGGGAAGAATTTCTGCTGTCCCTCCTGAATTGCCCCCAGAAACTCTTGTCATTGCTGTTCCACCATCTTCCCTGCTAAAATCCCCTCCTAATCAACACTAGACAGCTCCTCCCTCATGCCTTATGTTGTTGCCTTTACTCAGTTGTAATACCAGTACTTCAGATTCCAACTTCTTCCTCTCAAACCATAGAGTCAGTTCTATCAGTATCTGGTTAAATCGCATCTGGAGGAGGAGCTAAATAGTTACTTTGCATCAGTCTTCACAGTGGAAGACACCACTAGTCTACCAGAACGTCAAGACAGTCAGACAGCATCCGAGGAGCAGTAAAGTCAACATTGACTTACCTGCTCCTTGGATGCTGTCTGACCTGCTGTGCTTTTCCAGCCTCACACCTATAGACTCTGGCTACCAGCATCTGAAATCCTACTGTATCTCTCTGTCTTCAAGACAGTCAGTGTCAGCAGTGAGTAAATTGGTCATCCCTAAGGAGAAAATGCTGGGGAAGATAAAAGATCTGAAGTTGAATAAGTCACCTGGATTGGATGGGCTACATTGCAGATTTCTGAAAGAGATGGCTGAGGAGATTGTGGAGGTATTGGTAGTGATCTTTCAAGAATCACTGGAGTCAGGAAGGGTCCCAGAGGATTGAAAAATGGTTCATGGAATTCTCCTGTATAAGCATGTATAGTTATTAATATTCCAGGCATGAGTATAATGTAAAATTCTCCATTTTATGGACATAACATATTTAAGTAGTTTCAACATTTAGGTTGACTTTTCTAATAAAGTGATCAGAACTTTGTGGTCATTCTCTGCTAGCAGAAGCACTGATTTGCGTACAAGGAGTAGGGCTTCATCAGTGAAATCAAGTGGATTTAGTTTGTTACAGAATACGATTTGCATGCAATGTTTCATTAAATCAGTATTAAAAACAGAATTCATTAAAGTAGGAATGTCTTGCTTCACAAGTCTTTTTCTACCAAAGGGAGCAGCCGTTATCCATCCTTTCTCAGCCTTTATGTCTGCAGCTATTGTAGTTTGTGATGTCACTTGGCTTCTTATGATCTTCCATTCAGACGTAGTCGATGATAATATGGCTGGTTGGATCCATCAGAACTCCAGTGGTCTGTACACCATGGACCGTTTTCTTTAATGCAGTTAAACTTTTGCTCCTTTTCATTTGTTCATGGGATGTGGTCATTGCTGGTTTGGCAGCACTTATTTCCCATCCCTAATACCCTTGAGAAGGTGGTAGTGAGTTGTCTTTTTGAACCTCTATAGGGACACCCACGTGCTGTTTCAGCGGGTGTTCCAGGGTTATGACTCAGCAATAAAGAAGGACAAGGCTATATAGTTTCAAGTCAATATGGTGTGTGGCTTGGAAATAAATTTGTGTTGTGAATGAGATGATGTACCAGCATCAACCACAACCCTCTTCCTTTGCGCTAGTTATGTCTCTAACCAGTAGAAACTTTCTCCCTGATGCATATTAACTCCAGTTTTGTAGGGTTCTTTGACACCATACTTAGTTAAATGCTGCTTTGATGTCAAACGCTGTCACTCTCACCTCACCCCCAGAGTTCAACTCTTTTGTCCCAAGTCTGGAGTAATGAAATCAGGATCTGAGCAGCCCTGGTGAAGCCCAAATTAATAACCTGAAAGATCATCACTGAGCAAATACTGCTTGGCAACCCCATCCATCACTTTGCTGTGATAGGACATTATTAGCTTGGTTGGATTTGCCCTATATTTGGTTGACAGGATATCCCTGGGCAATTTTCCATGTTGATGATTATATCAAATGTTGTTGTACTGCAATAGCTTGGTTAGGGCCACAACTAAAAGATGGAACCATTAGGTACAGCAGATAACAAGACAAATAAATTAGCTTGCCCAAATCTAACAATGAGTTTAAACTTTCTATCGCTTTTCTGAACATCTAGGAAAGTGAATGACATAAATGCACTGCTGATGACATTAAGCTGCTAAGAATGCACCCAAAGATCTCCAATGAAACTCACTGGCAGCATCAATAATTTTTTAAACACAACAATTTGAGCCTCTTGGACCCAAATATTCAAAATAATTTGATATATGTTGAAACAAATAGCATAAACAAGGAGAAAGTAGGAAGTGTCAAATCTTCATCAAGAAGGTTTGCTTCTGAGCCTTGATGTGATGAAAACGTAGATTGGCTGAGCTAAATTTGGAGATTGGGATTAAAGACCGTCTTTGTAATGGAAACGATATGGGATATAATTGTTACCATTTGACACATCATGTTTGTACTGCTTCCGAAAGAGATACCCAGCTGTTCTCAATCTCTAGCCCTCTCTCCGTAGCCCTCGAACTTCATCGTTTCCAAATGTATACTCATCTCTCTTTTGAAACCTCCTATGGAATCCACCTTCACCACTCTCCCAGGCAGCGCATTCTAAATCCTAACAACTTTCTGAGTAAAGAAGTTTCTCCTCCAAACTCTGTTGCTGACAATCTTGAAATTATGACCTCTAGTTACTGATATGCCAACTAGTCAAAACAGAATATCCTTCTTTAGCCTGTCAAAATTGTTCATAACTTTGAACACGTCAATGAGGTCACCTCTTGGCCTTCTCTGCTCCAAGGCGAACAAGCACAATCTCTCAATCTTTCCTTGTGTCTAAAATCCTTCATTCCTGGTATCATTCTCATAAATCTCCCTTGTGGAAGTTCAACTTATGATTAGATGAGGTACTACTTTTTGTTTTAAGCAGTGCAATTGAACTTTAGAAGCTAGCCTGAGAGAAGGGTGATATCAGGAAAATGTACAATAATTGTATTTGAGGCAGAGCACTATAATTTCAGTGTCCCCTGTATTTCATGGTAGGAAATCATAAAAGATTGATTTGCTGACAAGCATTTTTTAAAAAAGTGACAGGTCAATCATAAAGCTTTCTCACCTAGGACAGAATGAAATTGTTCAGAGAGATGGTGGCCATATCCACCACCTGAAAAATGGGGTGAGCTGCGTCCATTGGTTTGTGGAGCAATGACTGTATTTCACAGTCATCAGGCAATCAATTGCCCCAAACCTTCCATGCATCCTATCTTGGAGGATGCCCTATCACCACGACAGGTGAGTCAGTTAGGTGGGCTGCAGTTCTCCAGTATCAGCATGCCGCCAGGAACAAGTCTGCAGATCTGTCTCCAACAAGGAAGAGATCGGATAATATGATACATTGAGCAGCTTCACCAATGCTAGTCAGGCAGACCCAAGTGAGGATGGGATAAGTGCGTTTGGCTGTTTCCTTAGGGGCACATCTATTAGGAACAGGCTCAGTGCCCCACCTCCCCCTGAGATTAAAACAAAGCTAACAGCATTCACCAGTGGTGCCAGGAGGAAATCCTTCATTGACTACTTATGACCCTTGAAGGTAGCAGAGACAGCTGGTGACAAGCAAACATATTCTGCTCTACATTTCACAACCAAAACTGAAATCAACAGGGCCTGAATGTCTGGTCGCAGCTTCCTGATTCTTCAATAGTCCCAGACATACGGCACCTGTAACTAGGCTGGAAGCTGTTTGGGAGAGTGGCAGTTTTAAAGTGTTAATTGACCATCATCAGCAATAAATAGGTGCCCACATTTCCTCCTTTGACCCTTGTGGCCAGACTTCAGATGTCATCCTTACTGGCAAAATCCAACCACAAAGATTGTGTTTTCAAATAACTTTTATTGCATTTTGTTCCGGGAATTATTGTTTGTTGGGTGTCTTCCATTTCCAGATTTTAGCTTTTCTATTCTGCCTAATGTTTTGCTTAGTTTCCCTTGTTTTCTCCTGGCTTTGATGTTAGAACATACATTGAGATGAGAATGGCTATTCCTTTCAGTCTTGTAAGTACAGTAAATGATTGAGGGAATGATCGAGAGTTTGTTGATTCCTCAAATACCCAGGGAAATTTGGGCAATTCTTGTCATCATTCTAAATTTGCTGTCAGGACATGAGCAACTTAGTCAAGCCTATACATATTGACAATCCCCTGTCGTTCAGAGGAGATTATAGTGGGCCTTTTGCTTGGATTGTGATAGCTTTTGTCATGTGCCCACATTACCTACAAAATTTCAAGAATTTGGACTAGTGACAATGAAAGAACTGTTCTATGTGTCTACTTCAGGATGTCATGAGTAGATAGCTCAATGGTATTTTTGTTTTTGTCTTCTGCTATTGTTACTCCTCACCTTTCGGCCTGTTAGGAGACAGTGCCTCCTTCCTTTCACAGACTTTGCTGTAGATTTGGACCGATGCCTTCCCAATGACCTGAAAGCATTAAAACTTCCAGCAGCTTCACAAATGAAGGTTGCCACTATAAAGTTTCCATGGCACAAGATCTTTTCAAGTCAGCAATAAGGACCCCTGTCATGCCAACCAATTTGAAGACATACACTTTTGATTTTTCCTGAACTCAACTTCTTCAGTAATTTTCCAATAGAATGAGGCAGTGGTTGGTAGAACGGATTGATCCTCACATGCATGTTATGATCATTTACTGTTTGAGTAATACCTGGCCACAGACACTTTAATGGCTAGAATTTTGCCAACCTTTTGGCAATAGACTGGAAGGCAGCAAGCTTGGTAAAGTGGCATGATGGTAGGACACTGTTGGGCACACTCTCTTCCTTCCCCACTTCCTTGCAGTGCCATTTTCCAGCAGTGGAAAAATTGAAATTTGCCACCTTCTAAAAACTCAGTGAAGGAACGGAAGTGCCCAATTAAGGAACAGGCATTTTGGGCATCACAAGGCCCCTAAGATCACAGCTCAAGGCAAAGGTTCCACTGCACACCATGAACCCCACACCCAACCGTTGACTGCCTTGCTCTGGTGTCCTCTAACCCCACTTAACCATCTTTGATGATGCCTGACCTTCCATCACTCTGCAGTTTCAGCCGAAGCAAAGGTCACCATTTTTACTCTGTTTGAGCTGGCAACTCCTGGGGCAGCCAACTACCTTAATGTTCAGTCTTTGGGGAGCTGATGGCTGAGTCATACGACCGCTAGACTGTTAATCCAGAGACCCAGGTAATGTTCTGGGGACCCGGGTTCAAATCCCACTCTGGCAAATGGTGGAATTTGAATTCAATTTTTTTAAAAATCTAGAATTAAGAGTCTAATGTAGACGGTGAATCCATTGTCGATTGTCAGGAAAAACCCATCTGGTTCACTAGTGTCCTTTAGGGAAGGAAACTGCCATCCTTACCTGGTCTAGCCTGCGTGTGACTCCAGACCCACAGCAAAGTGATTGACTGTAAACTGTTGTGTGGGAAATTTGAGATGGGCAATAAATGCTGCCTAGCTAGCAATACCCTCATCCCATTAATGAATTTTTAAAAAAAAATAATTGGCCACTACAAGAAGAAAAGCTTTCAATTGTCCCATGACCAGCTGCAGTAGGATTGTTTTGCACTTTTAGCCCTGTAGGCTATAAAATGTAGCATCTGCCTGTAAAATCAGCCCACTATGTTGCTGATTATTGCTGAGGGAGTGGTCCTTATGTTGATATTATTTGAAGGAGTAGTATCTTTGCTGGATGGCCTTTGGGAGGAGAAGGTTAATCTCTGAGTCCGTTGCTTATCCTGCTGACTGACCCTGAGCAATATCCTCCTCTGTAGAAAATGGAGTATGACTGGGGTGACAAGTAGCCAAGTAATTTTATTTTTTGCCTAAGTAGCAACCTTTTCTTTGACAAAACAAAGAACTGTGGTTGCTGGAGATCTGAAGCAAAAACAGAAATTGCTGTCGAAATCTAACAGGTCTGACAGCACCTTTGGGAAGGAAGCAGAGTTAATGTTTCGAGTCCGGCGACTCTTCGTCAGAACTGTTAGCAGCTAGGACTAAAGGAAAAAGATTTTTTTTTTCCTAAGCTACTATCAGTTCTGATGAAAAGTCACCAGAGTCAAAAGGTTAACTTTGCTTTCTTCCCACAAATGCTACTAGACCTGCTGAGTTTCCAGCAATTTCCAGTTTTTGTGTACTTTACTTCGAGTGTGGATATGGGCGCTGAGAAATCCCAAAATGTGACGTGATGCATCATTTGAGCTGTTGAGGCTGTACGATGTACCAGCTCAACAGAACTTGATATTCTTGAAGCATTGTAGTTCTAAAGATATTTAGCATGGTTTATTAATATCAGCTGCTGGACTGCCATTGTAAGTTGTTGTAGCTGGGAGTTGAATTTAAATGTAAGGTTAGATTTCAAGTCATATTCTGAATCAATTTTGGTACACGTGTCAAAGGTAAATTCAAGGGAATTGAGAATCCAGTAACCATAATGTGTTACATAGACCTGATCCAGAAGAGGGAACAGTCTGTCAAGTTTCAGTCAAACTGAGACTCATAGAAGATAGACAGTGACAATTTGCTCAGGAAACTGTTGCAATAATCAAAGTTGTTAATTACCAGCCATAGACTACGTTTACAGCAGTCAAAAATAGGATAGATGTGCAGGTAAAAGTAGGCAGTTTTAGTGATGGAGAGGATATGGTGCCTAATGTTCAGGTTTCACTAGTGATTGGAATAAAGGCAGGCTGAAGTCGAAAATGCTGATGTCTGCTGGTGTGTTTGTTTCCCGACATTGTTTCTGACACAAGTTTCATTCACCAGGGTGGGCAGTTGATGCCATCATGATCCTGCCTCATCCACAATGAAGGTCAATCAAGATGATTAAGGAGCTCATAGACCACTATCAAGTTGGAGTGGAAACAAGGGATGCCAGTGAATTCTGAGTTTTCTGCTGAGTGGTGAATTATTTTGGGAACAGTGCATGATAAGATGGGCCAGTATCAGAGATGAGGGACACTTTGGAAATAGGGTAGGTAATTAAAGAAGCAAGTTTGATAAGGCTCAACAAGGAAAATCCTGCCAGACCTTTTGGCAGAAATCTTTCCAAAAATCTAAATGCACATTGGACAAAGCCAAAAGTTAAAACGTAAGATTCAATGCAATGACTTTAGTCCTCCCTCTGTTTTCTCGAAGGACAATGCAATTTAACAACAACCTGTTATTTGGCAGCAGAGGCACCACTATTTGAATGTAAGGTACTCCCTCAACTGGTTATTTCCAGAAGACACTTAGGCTTTGTTGCTAATGAAACTAAGCATCTCGCTCATACGCATTTGTCAAGACAACATAGACTTCCTAACTTAAAGTGAAAACAAGACAAGATCATCAGGAGAGTAGCATAAAATGAAAACAGATTTCCTTTGGGCTAGACAGGTGGTGTCAAATTTTTGTTATTTTTAACATGAATGGAAAAGGTTACTGATTTTCTTTCTATTATGGAAAGCTTTTTATGAACTTATTTGGCACTCCTTGGCACCATGTAACAATTTGTGAAATTATCCTTCACATTTTTAGTAAACAAAATGAGCCAAAATTAGCTGTTAAAGGGCGTATAATTGCATCTGTGGGGGAAACCAAGCATCTGTGACCTGATTGAATGGGGCAAACAATGAGATTGTGAAATTAAAAGTGTAGTGACTGAGAAGGAAATGTAAATTTGAGAGATGGATGTAAAATTAGAACAGGGATGTAAACAGAGGGAAATCATGTCAGAATTAAGATTTAAAAAAGTCAATAAAAAGCCAAATTTTATATTAGCAATTAGCTAATGATGAAGTGGTGAAGTTTTGACAGTAACTATTGTGATTTCAGAGCAGCACAATGTTACCTCTATTGGTCTTTCTTGAATTGGATGGAGGATGAATTTTTGGTGAGTACCACATGTTAGAGATCACATGACTATGACAAGCCAGGAAGCAGATTGGTACATTAATTCATTTCTGTCCCAAATATTCCTTTTATGGAAAAAAATGCATGCATTATCATTTATTCCAGCTTTACCTAACTTACCCACAATGTGCCCAGTTGGTCTCATGGATTAGCAGTTCATTATTCTCATCAATCTGCATGTGCATAACAGTCTTTAAATTATGCTGGTCTGCTAATGGTATTTGTGTGCATTGTCTTTGGCAGTTCATCTGGGTGATGTTCCTTTCCCAGTGAGTGTTCTTCCCATGGCAGTTGCCGTTGTGTGGTACCTGTTATTGTTCCATTTTGATTGTTGCAATGCTGTGGCCTGTGGTGTTGATGGTTGATCTGCATACTATGCAGATGGTGAGTTAATATCTTTCTGATTAGTCATCTGCAATGAAGGAACAGTTTCTCTGTTTGTGTGTATGTGCCTGTGGTAGCAATGGTACATCTGGTTGTTAACTTCCACTGCATACAATCATGGTGACAACTACTCTGTGTGGGTCGCAAGTTGCCCCTTGAGCTGCCTCTTGTTGAGGGTGTTGATGATTTATGCTTTGACTGTTCTCCAATGCTTGATTCTAGTAATAGTTTGATAATTCTGTCAAAATATTTTTGGCATTTCTCATTTTGATATTTTTCGCTCATGCCTTGTGCACGTTCTGGATTAAAAGAGTTTCTTTTGCTATTAAGGGAAATGTTTGAGTGCGATGTTGCATTTGTCTTTGTACTAGACGATTTTCCATGCCTTAAGTAGGTATGGTTCTCCACTTGTGGATTGCCTTGTAGACATCTGAGCTGAATTCACTTGATATTTTTATGATTCATTTGGTGATTTTCACTGCTGCCTCAGCCTTTCATGTAGCCTGGGCATGGAGTGACGATGGTGTATGGTGCTGTATTTCCCAAGCCTTTTTGAAGCAGCTAAATTCTTCACTTGTGAACCATGAGAACCAGTGTCCCTCATCACATTGTCTGGAATGCTGTAATGACAACGTCAGCTTTTGGGCAACCCACAGTCTCACTGGTCGTCACTGGAATCTGTAGGACTATCTCTTACTAATTAGAATAGTAGCCCCTGGTGAAAAGGTAATCAGTTTCTGTAAGAGTGAAGATATCTACTCCCAGCTTCAACCATGGTCTATCTGAGGATGTCAGGTCTCGCATGGCTGCTTGCTTAGCTTGGTACTCATTACACATACTGCTCTGGTTGATGTTATACTTAATTTCATTGCTCATGTTTGGCCAGTAGAACACTTCAATTTTCTTCTTCAGACTCAAGTCAGTTTATTGGCTATTTACATGCAGTTTAGCATCTCTCCTCTCAATTCCTTAGTGTTTTGTCCAAAATGCCACATTTGGTTGTCAGTTCATTTCTGAATGCAGAATATTTCCTTGTGACCACAAGAGTTCCTTAATGCTATCAGGCCATGCTTTCATCAGTTCTTCTGCAATACTTGGAGATTTGCTTCTTGTTGTGTAGTTTGCTTGATAAGAGCAAAGCACTTGTCTGTCAGATTCAATGTTTCTGCTGAGTTGATGACTTCCAGAGTACGTTGAACTGAAGTTTCACTTTGAATCTGAAAGGTTTTGCATTTTTGTAGTCTGTTTTACTTCAAACAGAGGGAGTGCTGCACAAAACAGATGCCAGTAGTGCACATTGTTTTACCTTACTTGTATGTCACATTCAGATGATATCTCTGTAACTGTAATAATATTCTTTGCAAACGCTTTGGAGAAAATGGTCATGGCATGAGCAAAATGCTTTGAAGTGGATTGTGGTCAGAATTAACTGTCAGTTTGAATACCTATGAAAATGTTTTCAAGCAAAGACAACGATCAGACATTCTTTCTCAATCTCAGCATAGCATTGATTTGCACTAATGCTCTGGATGCCAATGCAACTTGCTGTCTTCGCTGTATTAGGAATGTAACAAGTCCTTTCTTGCTGACACAACACTGCAGGGTGACTTCATCAGTTACATCATAACACTTTACTTGCTTGATTTTTGTGAATATCGTACCTTGTTCTGTGCCCCAGCACTACTTGCATGTACTTGTGGAGAGTTGACTTTGAGTTTGTATTCCTTCATTAAATTGGGCAAGAATTTCTAAATAGTTAGCAAATTTGACAAACTTTTATATTGATTTATATCTATGACCTCATCAGAATTCATGTGAAGACCTTTTGCTGTCATTAAATTTGACCTTTTGCGTCATTAATGGTTTCAGACATCATTAATTATTTATTCCTTGTGCAGTTTCCAGTTGACCCATCGAGCTATGTTGGGCAGCCACACCACAATTTGATTATGGTCAGGAACAGTTTCTTTCATTATATCTCCATATCCATAAACTAGTTTCCATTCTGGGAAGATGACTGACAATGTCATGCTATTTGCTTTGGTTTTTCTTAGGAAAATGGAGATGCCAAACTACATGCATATGGATATGCATATACATACACACACACATACATAACACTCACCTAAACACGCACACACATACTTAAATAAACACCTCAAAAGCCATTGAACCTGTAATTAAGCTGCTGCTTTCATTCAACATCACTTTGGTATAACCAGCCTTCATGTTCTCAGGTTGTGAAGATTTTTGCCTTTATATGTTGTAGGAAATGTCCTTCAATGATTGACATGGGGTATTGAGATTGCCTCAGATCTTTACTTAGATTATTTGTGTTGATACACACTCTAAGCATTCCAGATTATTTCACTGTTACCATACTGCTGAACTAATCTTTAGGAGATGTCCATTTCTTTATTACTCCCTTCTTTCTAAGCACTCCAATCCAACTTTCAGGCTAGCCTTGAGGATATCTGGAGCTTGCCTCAATAGATGCTGAATTTGTGTTTCACTCTAATATACATTGAGATGACATTCTGTAGGAAGACATCCTAACCCTGGAAACACTGTTGTACTCCTTTCAGATCTGTGATGTGGTCAACGGTGTATTGTGCTGCAACACATTGCAAATTTCTATTGTCATGTTGGAAGTTACATGTCCAAGCTTCAGACTTGGTTCAGTGGAGATGAGTGGCTTTTGCTTGCTGTACATGATCTCAAACCTTGGAACTTTATTCTTGTCATAGCATTGGGCACACAGAGTCATTTTCCTCTTGGCACAAGTAAGGTGATGACATATAGCTTCAACCTTAGTTTTGAGCGCTTGATTTTTGGATTGCCATGTTGTGGCAGTTTGCACAAATCATGATGTTGATGTCAGTCTGAAACTTTATGTTGTGAAGTCTGCATCCTTTTGCAATCATCATTCCAATAGTCACAAACAATTTATCACCTGTCAACCTGATTGAACCAAGCTATTATATGGTATAAAGTGATTTGTTAGTGTCTTCACCTCTCCATTAACTCTACATTAATTTAGCTATTTGTATCTGCCTTTGTGCTTCCTTCTAGCCATGTACTTGTAGAATATTTGACTTCTTGCAGTAACAAGACTGATTTCCC
>JAHRHZ010000019.1:44713247-44764403 GCA_024137785.1 Ginglymostoma cirratum | reverse complement strand
TCTGATGCTGCTTGGCCTGCTGTGTTCATCCAGCCCTACACCTTGCCTTTAATTATGTTACTTTTTAGTTGTGTTAATGTTATAGGATTCTGTGAATGGTATTGATGCAGTCACATATTGATGCACTGACCTTTTCTCATCTTGAGCCCAAATATCGTAAAAATGTTCCACGAACTTGTATTTGAAGGTGTGTTTTCACTGTTTCGGTGTAGTTGCTCTGTTTTCTTTTATTCTTCGGAGAGATTTAGAGTGGTATATACTTTGTAATTATCTCTGCCAACCATGATAGAAATGCAGTTCCATGCAGCAATTCTGGTTTCTTAATTTAAGTCAGTCATGGTTATTGAATTGTGCTATTGCAACAAGTGGGAGAAAAAGATTGCTGGTTCTGCTTTGTATAACCTTTCATTTCAACTGGCACTGGGTAAGGCAGATTTGTGGCTATCATGTGACTCACCCAGTCCTTTCAACTGCGGCCTGCTTTGTTGTTCTTATTCAGTAGCTTTGAGTAGCTTCCAGCAGCAGGTCCCCACTTTAAAGCTGTTTCAGGCACTGAAGCCCAAAAATACTTGGCCTTGAGAAGGTGGCGATAAGCCACCTTCTTGAAGTGCTGTTATTCATTTGATGAATATACATCTACAGAGCAATTAGAAAGGGAGGTCCAAGATTTTGGTCTGAAGAAATAAAGAAATGACAATATGCTTCCATGTCAGAATGTTGTGAGGCTTGGAGAGGAACTTATAGGTCGTGATATTGTCATACAT
This sequence comes from Ginglymostoma cirratum, assembly GCA_024137785.1. Classification (NCBI taxonomy): domain Eukaryota; kingdom Metazoa; phylum Chordata; class Chondrichthyes; order Orectolobiformes; family Ginglymostomatidae; genus Ginglymostoma; species Ginglymostoma cirratum. The sequence goes on along the minus strand of JAHRHZ010000019.1, from coordinate 44,763,639 downwards.
CTGCTGCCCAGTTTGTTTTGATGGAAAATTTGGACTTTTAGAAGGTATTGCTAAAGAAACCTTGCTGAGTTTCTGAGTGCATCTTATAGATAAATGTTATACACTGCTGCCACTTCCCACCTGTAGTGGAGGAAATGACTCTTGAACATGTGAGATCGGGTTCTGTTAAAACCTGCTGCTTTGTCCTAAATACACTCAAGTTGCTTGAGTGTTATTGGAACCGCACACATCCAGGCACACGGGGAGTATTTCATCACATTCTTGACTTATGACTTTGAGATAGTTGACAGCTTTTGTGAATCAGAACTTTGTTACATGCTGAAGTATATCCCAATCTCTGAACTGTTCTTGTCGCCACCAGGTTTATATGGCTTCCGGTTCAATTTCTAGTTCAATGTTAACCTAATAGTAAGATATTGGCATTGGAGAGGTTAGTGATGGCCATGCAATTGCGTGTCAAGGGGCAACATTTGTATTCTGCCCCGTTGGAGATGACTATTCCAGCATGAGTAAGTGACAGTCTGTCCCCACTTGCGGTCACCTCGAGGGCAGTGTGCAGTGGTGCACAGAGTCTGGGTGTACGTGAAGGATCTCACAGTTTGTGCCCTTCTTACCACCAGTCAAGCAATATCTTGGTGCTTGTTGGAAAGTTCTGATGATGAAGTATTCTGCCAAATGACTTTGACAGTCTGTTCAGGCAACAACCCGACAGAATCCACACTGTCTTTTTTCTGCAGGGTCTCGAGGGTGCTACATGCTGACCACTTCCTGATGGACTTGTGGTCAAAGGTGTTTTTCTTTGCAAATTTCTCCACAAAGGACAGGTGATACAGAATTGTCCAACCTGCTGGAATGTGCCTTTGCAAAGGAAGTCTGGAGGAAGAGGCAGTGGTTTGAGTTGAGGTTTGTCCCAAGCATCTCTGTGACACAGGACTCTGTGCTCCTCTGTCTGTTTCCCGGGATGCACACCGAGACAAACATCAGTTGCACCTGGAAGACCGTCAACTCTGTGAAAGACGCCCTTTGTTCTGCCCGAAACTTTTTGGTCTTCCAGACAAAGGAGTTGACCTCGACCAAGTGTTGCAAACTGGCACATTCCGAGGTCCAGGACTATGTACTGAGGGATGCACTAAATCTTGGGGCAGCTGCTGCCAAGGTGCAATGAGGGAAAACCATGGTCTACAGTCTTTCTGCTGAAGTTAAATGAGAGTCCATGCAGACATCTCCTGGTGCCTCAAATTTATTTATGAAATGTCTTGTGCAAGTAAGAAATGCCTTTGGTTCGTTTGTTGGATAGATAAAAACTTAGTAGAAACATAGAATCATAGAGATGTACAGCATGGAAACAGACCCTTTGGCCCAACTCGTCCATGCCAACCAGATATTCTAAATTAATCTACTCCCACTTCCCAGCATTTAACCCAAATCCCTCTAAACCCTTCCTATTTATATACCCAGATGCCTTTTACCAGCCTCCACCGCCTCCTCTGGCAGCTCATTCTATATACACATCACCTTCTGTTTGAAAAAGTTGCCCCTTAGGTACCTTTTTAATCCTTCCCCTTCCCCTTTCACCTTAAATCTATACCCTCTAGTTTTTGACTTCTGTACCCTGTGGAAAAGACCTTGGCTATTCACCCTATCCATGCCCCTCATGATATTATAAACTTCTATAACATCTCCCCTCAGTCTCTGACGCTCCATAGAAAATAGACCTAGCTGATTTAGCCTCTCCCTATAGCTCAAACCCTCCAACCTGGCAGCATTCTTGTAAATCTATTAGGAACCCTTTCAAGTTTCACAACATCCTTCCTGTGGTAGGGAGGCCAGACTTGAATGCAGTATTCCAAACAGGGCTTAACTAATGCCCTGTACTGTCACAACATGACCTCCCAACTCTTATGCTCAATGCACTGACCAGTAAAGGTACTATCCTATCTACCTGTGACTCCACTTTCAAGGAATTACGAACCTACAGTCCAAGGTCTCTTTGTTCGGCAGGTGTCCCCAGAACCTTTCAATTAAGTGGACAGTATAAGTCCTGCACTGATTTGCCTTTCCAAAATGCAGCACCTCACATTTATCTAAATTAAAACCCATCTGCCACTCCTCAGCCCATTGGCCCATTTGATCAAGGTCCCGTTGTACTCTGAGGCTGTTCGTTTGTTTCTTCATATGCTACTGTATAGAACTGAACTGCTTTAGTAAATTATGTGTATAAAGATATTTTTATGAATAAAGTATATTTGAGCTAAGAAAATATTGGAGATGACTGTTGCCTGACATGCTGTTTTGTTCAACCATGTTCTGTTCATTGCCTTAGTGCGTTTTAATAAGAAAGGAAGGAAGAAAGAGTTAAAACCTTTATTTTCTATGCGACATTTCATGGCCTGAGGCCATCTCCAAGTGTTTGGAAGTCATTGAAGGTCTTTTTAATGTCACTGTTGGGAATGTAGAAAATCCGGAAGCCAATTTATGCAGAGGATGCTCCCAGAAAGTGTAATGTGATAATGACAGGATAATCCGTTTTCAATTATATCAATTGATAATTGTTAATTATGACACGAGAGTACCTCTTTTGCTTGTCCTCAAAATTGTACCATGGGATTGTTGCGTGACTAAGAGGCCATGGGATCATTATTGTGCATTGTGAGGGCAAATTTGATGTCTCAGTTGAGAGATGGCACTTCCAACAATGTTACAATAGAATGTCAGCTCCGATTTTTTATTTTTTGCGCATATCTGTGGAATGCCACTTAAACTCAAGAGCCTTCTGACACAACTGTCAGCTCTGAAGGCAGTTTTTTCTGCACACTGTAGTTTCTCTTGATTATTTATTACAACATTGTTAGCTTCATTATACACAAGCTAAATTCACCTTCCCCCCTGTACTGCTGCAGTATTTCAGCTGCAGGGTCTTTAGTTAATAATAAATGTACCATGAGTCACTGACAAACAGATCTTATCCATGCTGCAAAGTTCATTGTCCACAAGTAGCTATATCCTAGGCAGTAAACATGACGAGAAATTCCCACTCTTGGCAGTGCCCTTTGATGATACTTATCTTATATGAGAGCGGTCAGAAAATGCCAGGCACATTTGGTTCTGCTATAACGCAATAGTTGCATTCCTACGCAACATCACGTTATAGAAAATTGTGCTATAGATATAACGGGGCCTATGGGAAAAGCAGAGATAGGAGCAGACCACCGAAAGTATCATTCAAAATCACTCAAAAGCATAACACAAAAGATAGTACAGTTTGAAAAAACGTTTAATTCAAATCTAATAATGAAATTAAAGTAAATTTAACACCTCACCTTGAAAAAAATGTCAAGATGACTTGATGCGTGAGAAGGTTTTGAGGTTGCTCTGTTGTTAATGCAGGGGCTGAGGATCTTCATCATCATCGTTATCATCATCATTATCACCATCAGGTGCAATTGTGGTTGCAGGGTTAGGGCGAAAAATAGTTAATCCAGAAGTGATTGGCTGTGGTTCATTGTCTTCTTGTCTCTCGAGGGTTGGCTTAAAAAAGAAATCCAGTTTTTTCTGCTTTTCCCTTTTTTCTTCTTCCATGAAGAAGCTGTACCTAGGGTGCCAATTAAGATCTTATTCCACAAACTGCTACCCTGCTGTGTTTTACATTGTACTCATTGTCCTCTAAGAGCTACAACTGCTTCTCAATTTCCCTCAGGATGGAAGACAAAACACAATTGGAAAATGCTGGTGGTGCTGCATCCTGGCATTCATCTTCTATATCTCCAGCTTCTACTTCCCCCTCAGTGACAGGTTGTTTAGATCAGCTGTAGAGAAGTGTTCACGGTGGGACTCAAGCAGTTCTTCAACATCCTCACTCTCTACTTCTTCAAATCCAACTTGCTTTAGAAGATCAACACAATGTTCTTTGTTTCAAGGGAGCTCCGCTGTTGGATCAAAGTCTTTAAAACCTAGAAAAAATCTGGGAGAAGCTTCTGCCAAACTGTATGCAAGCAGTGCTCACAGACATCATCCCAGGCCTCCACGGTCATGTCAATTCTTTATTTTAAAGCTCTTCCAAAATTGAAGAACACTGACCTTATCTCCCTCAGTGGCTGCAATCAGCCTCTGAAATGTATGCCTTAAATAATAAGCTTTAATGAAAAACAAAAATAATGGAGTACTGTACGTCTCTCAGAAAATGCTTCACGACAAAGTCTGCGAAATGATTACATGATGCCAGTACGGAGACTGTTTCGGTGCTAACGTTGCATGTATTCAGGACAAAGCCCACAAAGTGATCATGTGATGTCAACGCATATTCTGTGCACCAATAGAATCGCGTTATAGCCAACACAGGTTCACATTTTAAAAATCGCGTTCCCCTAATCGTCAGTCACGTTATAGCCAATTCACATTGCCGGAACGTGCATTATAGCAGAACCAACTGTATTTGACCGACCTAGCACAACTTCCTTATACAATTTTGTTGGGCACTTAGCCTGTTTATTACAGGTTATTATAGTTAATGCTATTCATTGAGGAAGTTTATCCCAATTATGTGACTTTCTGTCACAGGTTTTTGGGGAGATCTGACATCTTTTAAAAACAATCGTCGATTAAATGAGGCATTTGTTGTATAGTCAGATTTCGTTTCAACTTAGTGTTATGATCTTTAGTTTACTCATCATTGATAATTTTATCCTTTTGGAGTATTTTACCGACTCAGTAAGCTTCAAATTAGGGATAATTATTAATGCATGGTGTGTTTCCATAAACGTCTTTTGCAGGAGCCTAACAGTGAACCAAGGAAAGATCCAGGTAGTCCTACAGTGGGGGCTGCTGAAAGAGGTGTGGAAAAAAGAAAGAAAAAGTGGTGACAATGCCTTGTATATTCGACAAAATGTTCCACTAAATAAAAACCGAAAGAACTGCGGATGCCGTAAACCAGGAACAAAATCAAAGTTGCTGGAAAAGCTCAACAGGTCTGGCAGCATCTGTGGAGGAAAAACCAGAGTTAACGTTTCGGGTCCGGTGACCCTTCCTCAGAACTGATAGCTTTTCCAGAAACTTTGTTGTTGTTGTTGAAAATGTTTCACTGGCCTGTGTTGAGATGGCAATGTTTGAAGGGAAGCTCTGGGGGAAATTGGAGTATAAAAGGCATTTACAACACCCTTTCCCTTCAATATGTTGGTATCACAATAATCACCCACAAAATTCATGAGGAAGAACCGGTGACAAAGGAATGGATTTTAAAAAATTGAACTGGAAATACGAATTCCATTACCCTCCTATCAAATTCTGCATACAATGTACAGGGGAGGTGTGGCCAGCAATAGGTTCAAGTAGACTGTGGAAGGGAAATCCAAGATTCCTCGTGAAGTATCATTGTCTGATTGTTCTCACAATTTAAACTGCTGTCTGGCCTAAATTGGCATGGGATGCCTGAGGAAAATATAGGCTGACATGCTGGACAAAACAGAACACAATTTCAGAATCTACTTGACCTATTAAAAGCTGGCACAGACAGAAGATTACTATGATCTGAAGCCTAGCACTACTATCTTCATTATTTACTACATTCCCAAGTTGGGTGTAATCTTTTGAAATTTTGAAATTATTCCCTAATTTCATTTTATAAACATATTAAATAAAGACGACCAGTGATCCAAACTCCTGTGGACATTGTTACACATCCTTCTGTCTGACAAGCAGTATTAATCTCTGTTTTCTATTTCGTGGTCAGTTTTGTACCCATGTCCTGTCTTCCAATTCATTGGAAACAACCAACATTTTTATTTAATTCCATGGAATGCCATGCATCCAAACATATTGCTCAAATGCTTGCTTGAATGACTGTACTTTGCATTTTGGTTTTGGAAATTGGCTGACCATTGTGATATGGTTTATGCTTTATCAAGATTATAGATGTAGAATATTTACATCTAACATATTACTTTTAAAGAGTAAAGCACTTGGAATGCTCACAAGATCATAAAAGGTGCGTGTTACGTTCATATATTTTTCTTTCTGTAAATATAAACTCAATAAGCTGCTTAGCAATTTGCTGAAATAAAACCTGGGACAGTATCTGACCCACTTAAAAAACTAAATGCTGATTAATGGTGTGCAACAGTGGACCTCTTTTGAATGCTCATTGAGCTCAGTAGAAACACTTCCCCAAAGATCCTCTCTGCATCCCCTCTGACCTGTTGAACCCATTCGCCCAAACCCCTTGCCTTCCCACTTAGAGTCCTAATCCTGGACTTAAGTGGGCTCCTTGGTGTGGTGGGACTGCCTACAGCCCCAGCAGTTGCCCTTAAGAAGGCTCACCTTTATTTAAATTCACTCACAGGATGCAAGCATTGCTAGCTGGTCCAGCACTTATTGCTTGGTCTAGTTGCCCTTGAGAAGGCACTGGTGAGATGCTTTCTTGAACTGTGGTAATCCATTTGGTGTGGGTAGAGCCAGAATGCCATTACGGAAGAGATTCCAGAACTTTGACCAAATGACACTGAAGGAAAGGCGATACGTTTCAGGATGGTGAGTGGCTCTGGGGGAAGCTTGCTGGTGTTTTCATGTTTCCATGTAAAAAATTGAAGTGAATACTGGGATTAAATCCCTGTGGGGCAGCTGTCTAGATCATGATCAGGCTCCCCATGACATTTTGGCCAGGGACACAGTTGTATATAGATTCCACCTCTTGTCTCTAGTTCTGGGCAGCCCAATTTCATAAGGATTTTGTAGACTTAAGTAGGTGCAGAGGAAATGTATTCGAGTGGTATTGATGATGAAAAACTTCAATTAACTGGAGATAATAAAGAAGTTGGAATTGCTGTCGTCGGAGAGTAAATTTAAGGGGACACTTATTAAAGACAATAAAAATTACGAATAACGAACAAAGAAAAACTGGTTTGGTAACTAGTGGACAATAGATTAGGACAAACGAGGAGAATTTATTTCACACAGCAGGTTAGTATGATTTGGCATGGTGCCTCAAAGTTTTGTGGAAGCAGATTCAATCGCAAAATCCGAAAGGAAGTGGAATTAATATTTGAAAAGAAGAAATTTGTTGGACATTGGAGAAAGAGAAATGTTATGTGATGAATTGAATAGCATTTCCACAGAGACAACAGAAACATGAGGAGCTGAATGGCTTTTTCCAGTGCTGTATTATTTTATGATCTTTAAGCAGTTTTTTGTAACAGGGGAGTAGTTGGAAGGAATATATTATATCTATGTTATATATTATTAACTCAAGCAATGTAATGTTGTTAATTCAGGACCGATGATTAGGTTGAACTGAATGAAAGTCTAGGATAATTAATTATTTTTATTCACTTTTTAAAATTGAGACATTGAGCAAAGGGCAAATGTTTATGGTACAGTTTATTACCAGTGCCTAAAAAGAAAATTAGAGACTTATTTTATAATTATGGATAGGTCTTACCTGCCATGAGAATGTATCAGAAAATTTACAAGCCACGTGCTCAGAATTTTACAATATGTTCTACTGGCACTGTATGTATCCTTAAGCCAACTGAAAATTTGAAAGCAGATCTGCAGATACCCTGCAGATATCATGTAAACTAAAGGAATTTTCTACCTTTATTTATACATTATTGCATTAATAATGGAAAATAAGAAGATGACAGTTGAATTAAACAGGGATTTAACATTGGTCTTCACTATGGAAGATGCAAATAACATCCCGTAAGTAACTGTAAATCAGGAAATGTAAGGGAGAAACTCAAAAGAAATGATCACCAGGGAAGAGGTCCTGAGCACACTTTTGGAACAGTGAGCTAACAAGTCCCCAAGCCCTCATGGACTTCATCCTTCAATCTCAAGAGAAATGGCTCATGAGATAGCTGATGTGTTGGTCTTTATGTTCCAAAAATCCCTAGAATTTGGCAAGCTTCCATTAGGTTGAAAAACAAAATGGTGAATGTAACTCCTTCATTCCAAAAAGGAGGAAGACAGAAAGCAAGAAAGCTAATTAGTATCTGTCATAAGGTAAATGTTCGAAATGAATATTAAAGAGGTTATATCAGGGCATGTAGAGAAGTTCGGTTTAATCAGGCATTATCGATATAGTTTTGTGAAAGGGAAATCATGTTTTACTAATTTATTGGAATTCTTTGAAGCATGATTAACTAATTTATTGGAATTCTTTGAAGAAGTAATGTGTGCTGTAAGTTAAGGGGAATTGATAGAGTTGCTGTACTTAGATCGACAGAATTTTTTTGCTTAGGTACCACACCAAAGGTTATTGGAGAAAATAAAAGCCCATGGTGGAGGGGATAACATATTCTTACGGATAGAATGCTAGCACAAATTAGGAAGTAGGCATCTCCAGGTCATCTTGTAGTTGGTAACGTGAAGAATGGTGTGCCACGGGGATCAGTGCAGGAGCCTCAACATTTTACAATTCATAGAAATTACATTGATGAAGGGACGTGAAAATATGGTTGCTAAATTAGCTGCTGATGATAGGTGCGTGAGTTGTGAAGAGGTCATAATGAGGCTGTGAATGGTTGTACATAGATTAATTAAGTAGGTAAAGTTCTGGCAAATGGAATATAGTGTGGGGAAATATGCAACTGAAGTTTAGAGGAGTAAAAAATGACTTAACCAAAACATATAAGGCTCTGAAAGGTCTTGGTGGAATCTGTGTAGAAATGATGTCAGATAGAAATAGAAACAATGCATAACTTCCAGTTAAAAACTCAAAAATATACTAACTAGTTATTCAAGCTATCATTGTCTGTGAGACAATGTTGTGGGAAAATTGGATGTGATATCTGCTTCTAAAGCAATATTCCCACAAAGCTTCCCAAGTGCCTGCAAGATGCATGCAGACTGTTTTTCATGTTAAACACTGTGGGTGGAATCTTATAGGGATCTGAGCAATTTAAGCTATGGCACTATCAGATGAGTAGCTTGTCAATGCTATCTCGACATTGCGAAAATCTCGCTCCATCTTATGCTTTTGCTGAGAGGCGAGGTGGGAGAGGCAGTGCCGAGTTACCAATTAAAGTGGATTGTAGTCTTTTGCAACCTAATTAATGCACCAATGTGCCTCAATAGTATTCAGTTTCCTCTGTTCACAAATGCACCGAATAAGCTCGACACTAAGAAACCTTGATATGGAAATCAGTGTGGGCACCTGGCGACTTCAACTCATCTCAGCCTCCATGTTGCTCAACACCAAGCAGCATTTAAGGGCATGATCTAGGCCAGACACAACTTTCTCCATGGAAACTGTCATCTAACACTTGTCAAGCCCTCACAACCATCATACCACCTGTCAAATCCATTTGAAAACCCCTTAGAGACCACAGATTTGTTCTGTAGTGTACGCCAGTAATTATCGTTGAAAACCTGTAGTGGGGACACTTTGCACCCAGCTTATGGATTGGACCAGGCTCATCTCAGTGCCACTCACATGCTCTCAAAGTGGTCATGCATTAGCGCCTTCCTGCATGCTCAGGTACTGCTCCTGCCCCTGCCCAAGGAATGTAGCACTGTATATCCTGGATGAAACAATGGACGATGTAAAACTTGCATGGAGTAAATGCATGACAACAAGATTCAGTTCAGACATAGAACATAGAACATAGAACAATACAGCGCAGAACAGGCCCTTCAGCCCTCGATGTTGCGCCGACCTGTGAACTAATCTAAGCCCACCCCCTACACTATCCCATCATCATCCATATGCTTATCTAAGGACTGTTTAAATGTCCCTAATGTGGCTGAGTTAACCACATTGGCAGGCTGAGCATTCCGCGCCCTTACCACTCTCTGAGTAAAGAACCTGCCTCTGACATCTGTCTTAAATCTACCACCCCTCAATTTGCAGCTATGCCCCCTCGTACTAGCCGACGTCATCATCCTAGGAAAAAGACTCTCACTGACCACCCTATCTAATCCTCTGATCATTTTGTATGTCTCTATTAAATCCCCTCTTAGCCTTCTTCTCTCCAATGAGAACAGACCCAAGTCCCTCATCCTTTCCTCATAAGACCTTCGCTCCAGACCAGGCAACATCCTGGTAAATCTCCTCTGCACCTTTTCCAATGCTTCCACATCCTTCCTGTCATGGGACGACCAGAACTGTACGCAATATTCCAAGTGAGGCCGCACTAGCGTTTTGTACAGTTGCAGCATGACATCACGGCTCCGGAATTCAATCCCTCTACCAATGAAACCTAACACACCGTATGCCTTCTTAACAGCACTATCAACCTGGGTGGCAACTTTCACGGATCTATGACATCATCATATCTCTTCTGCATTGATTGATACGAGAAATACTACAAATTCAGGCTGTTTTCAGCTTTGATTCTTCTGCCATGAGTTTTGGGCTTCTCTAGTAAGGCTAACATTTATTGTCTACTCCTGATTTTCCATGAGAAGATAGTGTTGAGCCACCTTGTTGAACTATTATTTGCACACATTGTACATAGTGTTGTTTGGTAGCAAGTTTCAGGATTTTTGGCTAAGTGAAAATGAAGGAATACTGATTTGTTTCCAGTTCAAGATGGTCTTTGAATTAGAAAGGAAATTGAACGTGGCACTGTACCCATATACTTACTGCCCTTTTCCTAGTTAGGTGGTGGAGATCACAGATTTGGAAGGTGCTGTCAAAGTTGTCTTGGCAAGTTGCTGCAGCACATTTTGTAGACATATACATCTGCAGCAGTGGCACACTAATGGCAGAGAGAAGGTGTCTTTAAAGTTGGATGTGTAATTTGAGATGGCAATCAATGAGGCTGTTTTGTCCTGCATAATACCAACCTTCTTGATTGTTGTTGGAGGTGCACTAATCTAGCAAAGTGGTGAATACTCTATTGCACCATTTAATTACGTCTTGGAGCTTGCGGATAAGCTTTCGCGAGTAAAGAGATGCGTTACCCGTTGCAGAATGTCCAGACTCTAATCTGCTCTTGGAACCAGGGTATTTTATGTCTGGCCCAATTAAGTTTCCAATCAATGATGACCTCTAGAATGTTGATAGTGGTGGATTTAGTATTTGTATTCCAACTGAGAGTCAAGGGGAAGAACTTAGATTTGATTTGATTTGATTTATTGTCACATGTACCGAAGTACAGTGAAGAGCTTTGTTTGCGAGCGGTACAGGCAGATCATAGTAAACAAGGATATACAGATCATAGGGTGAAAAAAACTGGACAGAGTAATGCAGACAGGTTACACACACAGGACAACTCTCTCTCGTTGGAGATGTTCATTCTCCTGTACTTGAATCGCATGTAAGTTACTTCCCACTTGTCAGTCCAAGTCTTTACATTGCTGATGTCTTGCTGCACTTGGACAAGGACTACTTCAGGAGCTGAGCAGTCATAAATGGTCCTAAACATTCTGTAATCCTGAGCAAAATTCCCCACTTCTGGCCTTTATTACAATCTCAGTGGGAAGCCTTAAACCAAACTAACTTAATGTACTGAATGAACCTCAAATGAGAAACGTTGGCTTATGTATTTTTTAGTTTAACAGAAATCACAATCCTCATATATTGAACATAAATTAACAGACAGATTGCAGTTGGTATGAACTTTAAATTATACATGCCGTAGCAGGTCCAAAAATGTCTATCTCATCAGAATGCAAGCATTCCTTTCCCTTCCCACACAAATGTGACACCATGTAAAATCTTACAGTCTTTTCAGTTTAGACTCCAGAAGGTAGGATCTCTCATTGTTCTCCCCCATTGCATGTGGCCCTCCAATGTACACAATCATTTTTCTATGCGCTTGACAAAAGTTCCACTTGTAGAGAGGATTATTTTCCTTAATACTATTGACTAAAATTTTGCAAGGGTTTTTTGATACCACTCTTGGCCAAATGCTGCCCTTGACATCAAAGGTGTTAATTCTAATCTCACTTCTGGATTTCAGGTCTTAAATCCATATTTGTATCAAAGCTGTAGTAACATAAAGTCCAAGTGGTACTGATGGAAACCATGCTGAGCATCAGTGAATTGGTTATTGCTAAGAAAGTGTCATGTGATAGTGCTGTCAATGACACCTCATATCACTTTGAAATTGATTGATAACATATTTCTGATGTAGGAATTATCAGACAGAAATTCTCACTATTTTTTGTAGACAGGACATTCCTGTGCAATTTTCTACTTGGTTAGATAGCAGTTTGTAGCCGTCCTGGAGCAGCATGACTTAGGGGTGCGCAGGTCTTCACCATTATATCTAAAGTTTTTTTCTGTATCCAGTTCAGTCAACTATTCCTTGATATAGTCTAAAGTAAATCTTGTTGTATGATGGCTGGCTTTTCTAATGGAAGAGAGTTACCGAGATGGGACAGCCACTTCCATTTCTGGTTGAAGATAGTGGAAACATTTAATCCTTGTCACTTTGCATTCACATGTTCGGCTCTGCAATCAGTGAGGATTTGGATCTTTGGGGGCTTTACCCCTCCCATGAGTTAGCCACCACTATTCATGACTGCATGTGGCAGGATTACAGAAAATTGATCTGACCCATTAGTTAAGGGATTGGTTCGTTTTCCCTTTAGTATGTTGTTTCTGCGCACTCATTAATGTGAATGGATGTCAATAACTTAGCACACCTCATGAGATCATTACATGTTGTGTGGCACTCCAGTCAAGCCCTTGGAACATATCCTAGATATTTTTTGGAGTGACAGCTTCCTGTTAAGTGCCTTGCTCAGCAGTCAGCTGCAGAGAAGAAAGTATCTTCCTAAGCTTTCTAAATGTGTAATTGAAGAATGCTACATTGCTTCAACCATGATTGCTGTAAGTAAGCACTTAAGTTTGATCATATTCATTTCCCATTTCAGCAGCGAAAATCAAATTGTTATTTTATTACTTTAGAAATTTAAGACATTTTCTTTTATTCATTCATGGGATGTGGCCATCATTGACAAGGTTTGCATTCATTGTCCATCTCCAGTTGCCCCTGAGAAGGTGATGGTGAGCCAGTCTCTATTTCCTGAGACGCAATATAAGCATAAATTATGTTTGCAGTTCTTCCACAATATACTAAATAGACTGAGCTCAGGAACTTGGCTAGGTTTAACACATATCTTTGTGCAACTGAAGTTACAAATGTGCCTGCTTCTTGCAGCCACCAAAATCAGCCCAAACATACCTTATTATGTGTATTACGATGAAAATGATCAAGAAAATGCATGGAAAAAATACTTGCACAATTGTGATTTAAAGAAAAAATAGTCACACAGTGAAATATGTTCATCTGTTTTTCTGTAGGTACCATGCCAGTAACCCCTCCTTAAATAATTCGGAAGCTACGTGTTATGAGCTCCTTCTTGCTCTGTGCTCACTAACCACACTTCCTTAAAACTAGCAAACAGATGGCATATCCTTTATAAACAGGGTGAGAGAGACAGTGAGAGATTTTCCTTCCCTATGATAGGCACTCCTACTGGGAAACTAGCTGTGAAGTAACAGAATTTATCCCACTTGACAGATTGAAATGACAATCAGACTTGGGATTTGAACTCCCAGCCATCTGGTTAAGACATAAACATTGGTTGCAGAATGCATGTTAAGATATGCTGTCGAGGTCTGGCATGTATGGTATGCAGGTGTTAATTGTGTTGTCTAATACATTTTAAATTTTGATTTTACTATTTCATTCTTGAATGTCACAGATTGACAAGCAAGTCGAAATATTCCGTTTCTAATACGTGAAGAATGACTGAAAATATTCTTCAAAAACAGCGCACTACAGTATGATGTCAGCCTATTAACATTTTTAATTCACAGATTTGATATCACGTGACAGCTATCAATTCCATCAAATGGTCAGTATTTCATACAGTAAATCTTGTCAAGGTAGTTCCTTCACCCCCTCATTATTATCATGACTTTTGCCTAGAGAGAGAGAGAGAGCTGGCAGGTTTTCTCCTCTAAGACTGCCATCAAATCATTGTGCTTTGGAACTAATTAACCAGAATCATGGGAAGGGGGCCCAGATGGCACATATTTCATCTCCGTAGCATTACCTGCAATGGCATAAAAGCAGGCTGCTTGTATGTCCAGCAGCTCGCGGCATGCCCAATGTGACATGCATATTTGAGAAGGGTAGCTTTATGAGCATCCAAACCATGTGCAAAGACCTCAGAAAGCTTGCTATTATGATTCTATAATACCTCAGTTGGACCACACAGATACATACAATGAACTTGCACATCACTTTACAGAGTTAGTGCTGAGCTGCAACTTGGCTACGGCACCAGAATTATTGGAAGGCCGGGCAGCCAATTTTCCATTAATCTAATCTTTAAAAACTCCTGCTATGGTAAGATGTCTGGAAATACTCTGAAGTATTCTTGGGGGGCATTTTGCGGAGGTCATTGACTTATAAGGTAAGGTGATTCATTTTGGAAGGACAAACTTGAAAGCAGAATACAGGATTAAGGGAAAGATTCTTGGCAGTGTGGAGGAGCAGAGGAATTTTGGGGTTCATGTCCACAGTTCCCTGAAAGCTGCCACCCAGGTGGATTGAGTTGTTAAGAAGGCGTATGGTGTGTTAGCTTTCATTAATAGATGGATTGAGTTCAAGAGCCGTGAAGTTATGCTCCAGCTATACAAAAGCCTGGTTTGGCCACATCTGGGGTATTGTGTCCAGTTCTGGTCGCCTCATTACAGGAAAGATGTGGAAGCATTGGAAAAGGTGCAGAGGAGATTTACCAGGATGTTGCCTGGAACAAGGGAAGGTCTTACGAGGAAAGGTTGAGAGAGCTAGGGCTTTTCTCTTTGGAAAGACGAAGGATGAGAGGTGACTTGATAGAGGTGTACAAAATGATCAGAGGTATAGATATAGTGGACAGCCAGAGACTTTTTCCTAGGGTGGAGGGAGCTATTACGAGTGGGCATAGTTTTCGAGTGAGTGGAGGTAGATATAGGGGAGACGTCAGAGGTAGGTTCTTTACTCAGAGAGTGGTAGGGGCGTGGAAGGCATTGCCGGAGAGGGTAGTGGAGTCGGCATAATTAGGGGCATTTAAGCAGCTAGTAGGTAGGCATATGAATGACAGTATAAGGTCGGGGTGGAGATTAGATAGACCTTAGGATTAAGGTAATAGATCAGCACAATGTCATGGGCCGAAGGGCCTGTACTGTGCTGTACTGTTCTATGTTCTATAAGAGAGCAGAGCTGCAAAGTCACAATGAGAGTGGCAGATTCACTGATCTACCCACATTTATGCACAACAGGCAAAGGTGGCAGTCTCTGCATGATGTCCTTTGTCAAATTAGAACCAGACTCTCCTGAGCTCCTTTCCCAAACTGTGACAGGAGTCGATCATGTAGACCGGTCAATACAACCAGCCTCACCAGATTTATGCCCAGAGGTACACTTCTGTATACCACCCAGTCAACATCCTGAGCTGAATCCTCTCTGCAAAACACACCAGCAAACTCACTCAAAGTGAACCATCCATTACACTCTGGCCTGGCTGTAGCCCACTTATGCTTGCTGACTCAGCATGTTCTAATTCTGGGTCTGTAGTAGCCTCCTAGGTGCCTCTAAGTTGCCATGATGCACAGAGCTATTTCTTCAATCAGGATTGTCAACTGTGACATCTTTGCCCCCACATATTCTGCATGCTCCTTCCTATTGTGCACAACCCTTTCCTGCATGAGAGAGGAGACGGTGTCACTGATCATGTACCACTGTATTTAAGCGATATGTCTTTCATACTGGGTAACTGAAGGTATGCGGAACCAGCGAGTGGTAGTATGAGGTTAGTATGTGTGTGAGTGCTACATGAAGTACTTAGACCTTAGGCATACATGATGAGTGCCAGGGAGTGATGCCGATTAGCTGATTGGGATACATTGAGAAGTTCAGCGGTTTTTGTTGGGCTTTAGCAGAAATGAAATCTCATGCAAAATGCATTTTCTGACTTTGATCACCCACATGAGGTCTTTAGACTTATGGCAATACTGCCAGGTTCCCAATCCAGATGCTAGGGACAAAGATCTCAGTTATCTGCTGCTACATTCTTCTGACAGTGGTCTTTCTGGCCTTCCAGCGCTCCCTGCACCCCCCCCCAACCCGTTCACCTCCCCATCTCCAGCATTCAACTATCACCTTGGAACCCTTTCTCTGCACTGATATTCCATGTTTAAATAGCAGAATGTTGTTTATTGAAGCTTCCCTTTAAGAGGGAACATTGGCTTTCAGAAGAGAAACCTGACTGCAATTTGTACAAGACTGCACAGCCCACTGTTGAAGACAAAGGCAGCCAGAATCAAGGCCGGGTAGGGGGAGGTGCTTTGCTCTGTACTGCCATCATAGTCATGAGGTGGAAGCATCAGAACGTATATTTTGCTTCCCTCTAAATAAACTTGTGTAAGCTGGTCAGAAAAAAAAGGTAAGCCAGCTGTATTGCCTCTCCTATATGATAGTTTCAAAACTTTCAGTGATGTCTTGACACAGTGATACAACTGAGATTGAAAACTAACCTGAAGCAGAATTATAGCCATAAACTTATGATGCAGCATTTTACCTTGCAGGACTTGCCATCCAGTGCCTTGGATAACCATTTTATTTGTTGTTGAATTTTTGGAACTAGCTGACAGTTGAATTTGAATATCAGAATTCCACTGTTTGATCATTGATGACTTGCTAATCACAGCTATGTCAGTGATAAAGGTATTACATTCTGCTTTCGAGTTCCCAGGCAAAAAGAAGGACAGAACAACTAAGAATATTGGTCAGTATCCTGATCCTCTGTCCAGGGACCTCTGCTGGAATGTGTGTTTGTCAGCTGATTACTGAACTTGGTTTGGCAGTGATGTATCACTCTCTCCATCTCGCCCTTTCCCACAATTAATATTCTTCTGACATTCATTGTCCAGATCTAATGTGATGAGTCTCTAAGGTGCAAAGTGATAGGCACCTGCTGGCTCCAGTGAAATATATTTCGAGCTGCGGAAATGGTGCAGGTGGGCAACATCTCAGGGGGCTGTAGGTGATTATGTCTTGATAAATACTATGTACGTATCATTAAAATAAGGTTGTAAAACTTAACAGTAGCTCCAATTTGTTCATCCAGCTGTGCAGCCTGTACAGTTACACCTATAGATAAATTTAAATTTTCAAATTATGTCCTAATTTTTGTGGCATTGTGCCATATTATTAATAGAAATGTACATTCAAATACAAAGAGACTGACAACAAAAAACTTTCAGAAAATAATATTTATCTCTGGATTAGTGGGCCATGGTGTTTTTTTACCAGTGTATGTGCAGAATTGTTACAACTGTTTGCATTTTGTCAAAGGATTGCAGGAAAAGTTGAAGATTTGAGGTGAAAATGCAGAACTACTTGATTACAAAAATTCCTTTACTATTTGCAGAGCAGTTTGCAACTGTGAACCACAAAATTAAGTGCCTACAATCTTTTAAACTTCTATTTAAACAGCAAAAGATATTAAGCTAATATGTGATGTAGCAACGTGAATGCTACAGGGGTCTCCAAATTGGAGTGTGAAAAGATCCAGTTGAACAGATCAAAATTGAACTATTATTTGTTAAGGTGGTCTCTCTAATTTCACAACGGAAGGAATAAAATCTTTGGAAATTTCAAGTCTAATTCCCAAAGAAGCAGTGATGTTTCGTTTAAAAGATTCACACATAGGCCATTTATACAGTTGGCCAAGATATCAAATTATTGTTTCTCTAAATGAAAAATAAATGTAGAATTATAAAAACATAAAAGAGGAGTTTGTTTCAGTATTGAATGCATTGATCTGAGCTATTTTTAGTTTTGTGCAGTATTTCTCATACAGGTCGTAACTGGCTTCACAAAAAATAATTCAGTCCCCCTTAGCTTTGCACAAAGTAAAGTTCAAGGTCATGAAGTTAATTCATGCCTGAACTGAGGGACAATCCAATCTAATGAGATCAATGAGATTTTACAGCAAATTTTTCAGCCTCATTAAGAAGGAATTGTTTGCAATTCAAGAGGCCGCTTACCAATTATCAGGATAAGCAAATAGGCCGCACTGGTGCCAGCTTAGGTCCTCAGGAGACTCTTTTGGTGGCATGGCAGTTGGGGATAGCTATGGGGCAACAGCTAAGAGGAATGTGTTGTGATTGTTTACCAATGATACGGCAGAAGGAAGACTTTTTGTCCAGAGTGTCACTACCTGCTTTATGAAAAAGCTGTTGAATTGCCTTTTGGTCACACTGCCCAGCTTTGGAATAGATGTGTGATGCCTTGGAAGCCCAATGTGTTCAGCAATGTCTCAATCCATTTTTGAGTCCTGACTCACCTTTTGCTTAATCTGCAACTTTCCCAGCCTAATTAATCCCCCAGAGTTTTGATTTCTCCCTTCATGATACCGGAGTGCTGAAACCTATCTCTGACTCCCCCATGCTCGCTCATTCCAGCCACCCATCTAACTCACTCCATCCCTGCCATCTCCAACTCCCCAGGCCCCAATCTCTGTCTCCTCCACTTTGATCATTCATTATTCAGCCCTGGATTTCTGGGTTTCCCACTTTCCACTCTTAAAATCATTCACCCCCAACATTTCCAACTCTCCTGCAATTTCTGTCTTCTTTCAACATCCCCTGGTTCCTTAACTCCTTAATACTTTCTGATTACACACTCTCCAGCATATCACTGCTGACCGCCATGTTTGAGGCCTCACTCCAAGTTCATGAGCTCTATGTCCCTCACCTCCCACCTCTCACTCTGCACCTTCCTCACTGAGTGATCTCTTCCTTGGCCTCTGATCACCTCCCTGGATGGTAGTAAACAAAATTAAAGGATCCGGGCTAGTAGGTAGACATGGATGGAGAGGAAAACTTTCCACTGAATTGGGCCCGGCTGTAATGTGCACTTTTATGCACGTATTCCAAACTTTGGGGTTTTTCCATTTGAATCTGATAGTCCACTAGCTGCCGTAGGGAGGCCCGCTTATTTAATTGGTGACCTCCCATCGCGCTGCAGACTGATCAGACACCACTAATATGCCAGCCAGGTTGAAAAATAACCCCACTTGGGGCATTTCCAATGCTAACTGGTGCTCACATCTATAGTGCACGGAGCCATTCCTAGGAAATGAACCAACAGCAGGGAGCCATCCCAGCATGCCTTCCCTTTATTTTCCCAAGCCCTGCCTGCGAAGACCCCATCAGAGAGTCGGAAATATTCAACACATGAAATAATCTAAATAGGAAGTAATTCACAGTGTTTACATTGTTTTGGGGATCATGGATAATGTTTGGAATACCTAGGATACCATGATGGAGTCATGGTGAATAAGTGTACTAACAAATACCCACACAGCATGTTAACTATGCAACCGCATACACGAGTTTCTGACACACCAAAGGGATGCTACAACAATAGTTCAATAGAACCAATCAGATGGAGCAATACTTTGCAATCTAATTAATGTCTTCAAAACCATGACCTTTGCTGCACACTACATTATTTATCCTAAATAGAGGTGTAAGCAAGGTGATCAGGAGATTATGAACAGGCTGGGAAACTCTGTGATTACGGAGTACATTCAATAATGGACATAACCTTCATTAACCAAAGTTGTTGCTACCTTGAAACACATGCAGTCATGGAATTTAATGCCCTCTGACCCATTCCTGATTAAATCTGAGCTCGTGGATTGCTTTCCTGATGGATGCCAATTGCAGTCAATCAGTACCCATTTAAGGGCCTCATGAATTGCCATACAGGAGGCCCAAAAAAGCAAACCCTGGGCTTTTGTGGGTTCCTCGTTCAAAGGGACCCTACCTGATTAAGAGACTCAGCACTTGGGAATGGGCACAATGAGATATAGAGTGCCACCACTCTACCATTACATTTGATCCCTCTCCAGCGACTCCCCTTTCACCCAATTCACTTTTGTCCTGGCATCTTACATTGACAGTAGGTTTCTGTTTGGCGCATTATTGAAATCTGCCACTGCTCCTGTTAGTGCTGTGAGCAATCAAGAGAAGCTGGCAACAAATCCCACACATTGGGCCCTGTTCCTTTTTTAAAAACACATTTATGAGATATGTGTGACTCTGGCTGGGCAAGCATTTATTGCTTATCCGTAGTTGCCCTTGATAAGGTGTGATGAGCTGCCTTCTCGAAACAAGGCAGTCCATTTGGTGCAGGTACACCCAGAGTGTGGTTAGGACGTTAGTTTCAGCATTTTGACCCAGCAATGGTAAATGGTGATAACAAGGTGTGGAGCTGGATGAACACAGCAAGCCAAGCAGCATCATAGGAGCAGGAAAGCTTGACGTTTCGGGCCTAGACCCTTCATCAGAAATGGGGGAGGGGAAGAGGGTTCTGAAATAATTAGGGAGAGAGGGGGAGGCGGATAGAAGATGGATAGAGGAGCGGATAGGTGGAGAGGAGGCAGACGAGTCGAAGAGGCGGGGATGGAGTCAGTAAAGGTATAGGTGGGGGTGTAGGGAGGAGATAGGTCAGTCCAGGGAGGATGGACAGGTCAAGGGGGCGGGATGAGGTTAGTACATAGGTGATAGGGGTGGGGCTTGAGGTAGGAGGAGGGGATAGGTGAGAGGAAGAACAGGTTAGGGAGGCGGGGACGAGCTGGGCTGGTTTTGGGTTGTGGTTGGGGGAGGGGAGATTTTGAAGCTTGTGAAGTGCTACACCTGCCCCCACACCTCCTCCCTCACCCCAATCCCAGGCCCCAAGAAGACTTTCCACATCAAGCAGATGTTCACCTGCACATCTGCCAATGTGGTATACTGCATCCGCTGTACCCGTTGTGGCCTCCTCTACATCGGGGAAACCAAGCAGAGGCTTGGGAACCGCTTTGCAGAACACCTGCGCTCAGTTCGCAACAAACAACTGCACCTCCCAGTCGCGAACCATTTCAGCTCCCCCTCCCATTCCTCAGACGACATGTCCACCCTGGGCCTCCTGCAATGCCACAATGATGCCACCCAAAGGCTGCAGGAACAGCAAATCATATTCAGCTTGAGAACCCTGCAGCCCAATGGTATCAATGTGGATTTCATAAGCTTCAAAATCTCCCCTCTCCCAACCGCATCCCAAAACCAGCCCAGCTCGTTCCCGCCTCCCTAACCTGTTCTTCCTCTCACCTATCCCCTCCTCCTACCTCAAGCCCCACCCCTATCACCTATGTACTAACCTCATCCCGTCCCCTTGACCTGTCCGTCCTCCCTGGACTGACCTATCTCCTCCCTACCCCCCACCTACACTCACCTTTACTGGCTCCATCCCCGCCTCTTCGACTTGTCTGCCTCCTCTCCACCTATCCTCTCCTCTACCCATCTTCTATCCGCCTCCCCCTCTCTCCCTATTTATTTCAGAACCCTCTTCCCCTCCCCCATTTCTGATGAAGGGTCTAGGCCCGAAATGTCAAGCTTTCCTGCTCCTATGATGCTGCTTGGCCTGCTGTGTTCATCCAGCTCCACACCTTGTTATGTCGAATTCTCCAGCATCTGCAGTACCTATTATCTATGGTAAATGGTGATATATTTTTTCACGTGAGGATGGTGAGTAGCTTCGAGGGGAACTTGCAAGTGGTGGTGTTTCCATGTATTTGCTGCCAATTTGCTGCATGGTACTGATTATGGCACGCTGAACAGGGTAGGACTTATATGTTTAATGTTAGCATTTTGGACAGTATTGTAGAACAGAGGGATTGTAGAACTGGGGATTCAGATACATAATTCTTTGAAGTTTGTGTTACCTATATATAGGATGGTTAAAAAGGTGTTTGACATGCTTGCCTTCATTGCTCAGTTTTCTGAGTATAGGAGTTGGGATGTCATGTTGAGGTTGTACAGAACGTGAGGCCTCTTCTGGAGTACTGTGAATAGTCCTATTCACCCAGTTATAGGAAGGATATTATTAAGTTGAAGAGCATTCAGAAGAGATTTATCAGGATGTTGTTAGGAATGGAAGGTTGAGTTATGAAGAAAGGCTGGATCGGCTGAGACTTTCTTCACTGGTGTGTCGGAGGTTGAGAGGTGATCTTTGTAAAAGTGCACAAAATCATGAGGGGTATAGATAGGGTTAATGGAAGGTGTATTGTCCCTCGGATGGGGGTTTTCAAGATCGGGGGCACATTTTTAAGGCTAAAGAAGAGAGATTTAAAAAGAAGTCATGAGGGGAGGGATAATTTTTTGACACATAGGATGGTTCACCTGAGGAATGAACTTCCTGAGGAAATGGTAGATGTGTGCACAACTACAAAGTTTAAAAGACATTTAGATAAGCATATTAATAGGAAAGGTTTGAAGAGATATGAGCCAGGAACAGGTAGGTGGAATTATGTTTGGCATGGACTGGTTGGACTGAAGGGTCTATTTCTGTGCTGTATGACTCTATGACTCTATGACTGTAAGTCCTGATGTTGGCTACATGCCTAATGTCCATTTAATGCTGTCGACCTTCTGTAACCTTGCTGATGCAGGGCTGGTTCCTGCCAATTCTCTTTGAGACCACCATTGCATTTTTTTAAAAAAACCCATGAAATCCTACTCACTTCTCTTCCAGGTATAGAACATAGAACATAGAACAGGACAATACAGCACAGGCCCTTCAGTCCACAATGTTGTGCCGAACTTTTGCCCGAAACCTAAGGTCTATCTAACCTCCACAGCTACCTTACACTATCATCCATATGCCTATCTAATAGCCGCTTAAATGCCTCTAATTAGGCTGACTCCACTACCCTCTCCGGCAATGCATTTCACGCCCCGATCACTCTCTGAGTAAAGAACCTACCTCTGACATCTCCCAGATATCTACCTCCTTTTAGTTTTAAACTATGTCCTCCTCGTAAAAGCCACCTCCATCCAAGGAAAAAGTCTCTGGCTGTCTACTCTATCTATACCCCTGATCATTTTATACATCTCTATCAAGTCACCTCTCATCCTTCGTCGTTATGAAAAGAAAAGCCCTAGGTATGTTCCTCCTTGAAGAAGTTCTGCTCTTCTGTCCGACAGGATTGTTATTTTAATCTTTTGGCCTATTCAACTTGATTACTTTCTACTGCCCTCTGAGTGTTGATAAAGTGTTTGCCAAAACTCCCTTCACAGCCTCATCTCATTCCTCAGTGACCGTATCCAGCTCTGTCTTACCCGCATGGATTCCAATCAAAATTCCATCCTTCATGTTTCGAATCCACCCAAAATTATAGGTAACTCTGAGATATATGACATGTCTCAGGCTCCTATATACTAAAACCAAAGGACTGCAGATGCTGCAAATCTGAAACAGAAACAGAAATAGCAAGAGAAACCTCGCAGGTCTGGTAGCATCTGTGGTGAGAAAACAGAGTTCAGGTCCAGTAACCCTTCTTCACAGCTTAGTTCTACTGAACCTATTTGTTCCTATATTGACACTACTTTACCTCTGTTCTTCAATCTCTTCCCACTTTATTATTACATCAACTCAATTATTTCCGGTTCCATGGCCCTCGCTTCTTCCTCTTCATCTCGGACGTACAATCCGTCTACACATCCATTCCACATCAGGATGATCTAAACCTTTCTGCTTTCTCTTTGGAAAGTGCTCTGAACAATCTGCATCCACCATCACCCTCTTTCGCCTGGCAATTTCTCCTTTTCACTTGTCTGAACTTTCCCATTCAAAGGTGTGGCCGTGGGTAAAAATTAATTTGTTCTGCTTCCAGTTCATGTCCTTTTCTCACCTGGACCATCTCTGAGTATTCCCTTCCTTTCTTTAATTTCATTGTTTTCATTTCTGAGGATGGGCTGTCCATCAATAATCTCCTACAAATCTAGTGACTCCCACAGTTACATGAACTACACTTGCTCACACCCTGATTCCTGTGAGGACTCCATTCCATTCTCTCAGTCTTTCTGCCTCTGTCATATTTCTTGTGATGATGCAACCATGCCTTCGGCATATCATCTTCCTTTCCTCAACTGACAACTCCACCCCACCCTCGGCCATTGTGGTTAACATGGCCCTCAGCCACGTCCAACTCATTTCTTGCACTTCTGCGCTCTCCTATTCCCCTCTCTCTCAAAACAATGATAGCGTTCCTGTAAGCCTCACTTTTTCCACTGCATCAGTCTTTGTTTTCAAGGATTATCCTCCAACATTTCTGCTAAATCTAGATACCACTGCTAAACACATCTTCCCCTCCGCTGCACTGTCAGCATTTCACAGGGACCATTCCCTTTGTAATACCCTACTTCATTTTTCTTCACTCCTAACACTTCCTGACCACCCCTCCATCGCCTTGACACCTTGACACTTAAGGAACTCTTAAATTGCAATCAATGAAGGGGTAGCACTTGCCCATTCACCTCGTCTGACTTCTTTATTCGGGGCCCCAAATACACATCTTCAAAGTGAAGCAGTGTTTCACTCGTTCTTCTTTCAATCGAGTCCACTGTATTCACTGTTCACAATGCAGCTTCCTTTATATTAGCGAAACCAAACTGATTTGTGGAACGCCTCCAATCTGCCTGTAAGAATGACCCCAAGCTTCTAGTCATTTGCTAGTTGAATAATCCATTTTGCTCCCATACTAATATTTCTATTCTGAGCTCGCCACAGTGTTCCAACAGAGCTCAACACCACATTTTTCACTATTTCACAAGCCTTAAGGATTCAACGTTGATTTCAGCAACTTCAGAGCATGATCTTCCTCCTCCATTTTGATGGCAGACACCCCCGCCTTCACCATATTTTGCATATGTTTTGTCAGGTTTTCTGTCTGCGGCGTTGACCCATTTTCTCATATTCACACCTATCACCTACACCTATTTTACATCATAGCCACTCATTTACCACATGTAGCACTTTCAATTTTTTGGGCTGTAGGCATTGTCACCATCTGTTGCACTCACTTCTTTCCCCCTTCATGTCAACAACATAAAAATTATGATTTCTCAGACCCTTTCAGTTCTGAAGAGGAGTCATATCAGACTTAAAATATTATCCCTGCTTTTTTCTCTTCACAGATGCTGCCAGACCCATTGAGTTTCTGCAGCAATTTCTGATTTTATTTCAGATTTCCAGTATCCACAGTATTTTGCTTTAATATGAAATTCTGCTCATTGCTCCAACTAACAAAATATCTTATATTCTCTTTAACCAAGCTGACCATTTACTTTCTGTCGACATTTACTACTTTTCCCTCGCCCCACATTATAAACATGTTACTCCAGAGGAGAAATGAACAGCATTGTAGTCACAAGGGATAATCTAATGACTGTGTTGGTCTTGGTGAACCCTGCCTTTTTCGTACTCTTCTACTGAAGGTTGTGTTTTAGTTCTCACTGCCTGAGAGAAGCATGCGTACAGTCAATAGTAAGTTATTGTGGGATTGTGTAGCCCTTTTGAAAGTGGTATGGGACTTCCCTACAATGGCAGGAACTACATTGAAAATGAAAGAGGTGTGAGAACTTGTCTGTACAGTCAGGAATTTCATCGTTATTTTAAGGTCCGATGAATGTGGGATGTATGTACCTCCTTCAATGAAGTACCTCATCAAGTATGGTTCAAATCCGTGTCCCCAGAACATCAGTCTGGGCCCCTGGTTACCAATCCAGTGCCAATATCAATCTCCACCATCTTCCCATATTATTGATGTGATGTGCAGTGTATGATTTACATGTATTTCAAAATTGTTTAGTTTTGAGTTCAGTTTTTTGAATTTGAAAGAGTGACATCTGGGGTTTCTATGCAACAGAAGTGGTTTAATGAATAACGTGTGAGCATTTATAAAGCCATTGTGATTTTTAAAAAAAGACAATGCGAGAGAAATAGGGTCATGTTTTAATTGGGGGAATTTTATGACAAAACAAAGTAAGCAGATGTGGATTAAGTTTCACCTTAGAAGTTGAGATTTATTATTATAAAGGAAACACCCATGGCTTGAACAACAAAATCCTTTTTTTGTTTCAGGTTCAGTTTGGGTAAGGTCTCGGCCTGAAGTGGATGTATAATGCAATGTTCTGGACAAAGGGAGATTTTTAGAATTGTGAAGAAATAGATTATCTCAGCACGAGATGTTTAACCATAGGTCCAGACCAGGTGTGTTTGGCTAAATGCCTAAAATGGCTATTTGAAGCTGAGAAAATTAAAATTCAATTATATGAAGAGTTTCAGAAGAGTCTATCAGATTCTAAACACTGGGAGTTGAAGCCCCAATTAAATTAAAACCTATAGAGGTGACAGAGAATGGTATACTCTCTGGTGTGAGTACTAGTGAGGGATATTTTTGAAATTTAAGGGGATTATATTTTACCATTTGTTTTGATACCTTTAAATTTGTGTTTTATGGAAATAGTTCATTTTAGTCAATTTTATCTTCATTTCTTATGTGTAATAAAAGTCTATTTTATTGTTAAAACCAAATCTGCAACATCGCATCCTTACATTAAATGAAAGACCACTTCATTAAATACAAATAAAAACAAAAATATGTTTCAAGCCAGATTTCAATCTGGGATCAGACTTGCTCAGTAATAACAGCAATTAGGATTATAACACACCCTAGTTATTGAAGATGACAATATAACTCTAAATGTTGGAGTGTGATTTCATTGGCATCTCATCCAAATAGTCATTATTAGTACGAAAGATTTTCCAGTGACTGTTAACAAGTCTTTCAACTGTTGACATTTATTTCTTCCAAATGGACCCACTTAAATAGAGTATGGGCTACTTGAATCATCTTTCATCCCTACTCCAGGAGAGCTGAGGAAATTATCATAATTTTGATATTAATCAATGTCGTTTGGGAAGTGAATTTATACTATATCATCAGCCAATCATTGGATTAAGCCACTGAGCATCTGGGAAATTTGATTATGTATTTTCATATAAATTTTAACACAGTCCAAAGACTCCTGTCATTCTTTCTCAACTTTTCCTTCTGTCAGGGATGAAGACAAGATGTTAATAATGTTAATAATTTAAAATGCAGTATTGCTTTTAGTCATAAGCATTATGCAAATTTTGCAGAAGAACAGCTGAACAGTGTGACAGTGGACCTCAAAGGAGCTCTTAACTTGCAATTACGAGGAGAACTGCTGGCTTTAGCCCATGGAAAATTCAACCCAATACTGAATGAATATGGTTCTGAGCCCTAAAAATCAGACTGTATGTACTCCTGTCAGACAGGCATGTGAAACTGCTTTGTGCTGAATTTACATTAATTAAACAAACTACAAAAGTGTAAAATGGATATCAAGGCAAACAAAACAAGATTTTGTGCATAATGCAGTGGATATGTTGGAATGGTTCCACAAATAATTTTTTTGTTTCGTAAAGTGTATTTGTGAAAAGAGCCAAAGTTGAATCCTCTTTTGTTTGTCATTTATATAAATGACTTGGATGAGAATATAGAAGGCATGGTTAGTAAGTTTGCAGATGACACCAAAATTGGTGGCGTTGTAGACAATGAAGAAGGTTTTCTAAGATTACAAAGGGATTTTGATCGAATGAGTCAATGGGCTGAAAAATGGCAGATGGAGTTCCGTGTGGATAAATGTGAGGCATTGCATTTTGGTACAACAAACAAGGGTAGGGCTTATACAGTTAATGGTAGGGCCTTGGTTGGTGTTGTAGAACAGAGGGACCTAGGGTGCAAATACATAATTCTTTAAAGTTTGCATCACATATAGGCAGAATGGTTAAAATGGCGTTTGGCATGTTTGCCTTCATTCCTCAGTCCTTTGAGTGTAGGAGTTGGGACAACATGTTGTGATTGTGCAGGACATTGGTGAGGCCTCTTCTGGAATACAGTGTCCAGTTCAGGTCACTCAGTTAAAGGAATGATATTATCAAGCTGGAGAGGATGTTGCTGGGTATGGAAGGTTTGAGTTATAAGGAAAGGCTGGATAGGCTGGGTCTTTTTCACTGGAGTGTAGGAGGTTGAAAGGCGACCTGATAGAAGTTTATAAAATAATCAGAGGTATAGATAGAGTTAATGGCCGGTGTCTTTTCCCTAACATAGGGAATTTCAAGACAAGTGGGCACATTTTTAAGGTGAGAGGAGAGAGATTTAAAAAAGATGTAAGAGGTAAATGTTTTGTACAGAGGGTGGTTCGCGTGTGGAATGAACTTCCTGAAGAAGTGGCGGATGCAGGTACAATTACAACTTTTAAAAGACATTTGGATAGATACATGAACAGGAAATGTTTGGAGGGATATGAGTCAGGAGCAGGCAGATGGGACTAATTTAGTTTGGGGTCATGTTCGGCATGGACTGGTTGAACCGAAGCGTCTGTTTCCATGCTGTATGACTTCTATGACTCTATAATATTGTTGTTGAGTGATAAGAGTGAAGAGCCTTCAGTGTGAATTCAGAATGTGTTACTAGACTGGAAGGGCCCCAAATCCAATTCTTTTACCTTTGTCTGTGAGTCAGGTCTTTGCTGACAAATGTGGATTATGCAGATGTAAGTAGGTTATTTTACTTAAACTGAAGAGCACAAAGTGGGGCAAAGAAACATTTGCAAGCTTTAAGCAAGGCTAAGGATTAGAATTGTTTACATATCCAGAATAAACTCCATTTCGAAGCTTTTGGAGCAGTGCTAATTAATTCCTTGAAGAAAATAAAACTGGATGAATTCTTGCTGGAAAGTGGAGTCACTTACTAAAGGAATAAAATGATTAACTATGTCATGGATATTGGAGTTTTCATAAAATTGAATTGTTTTTTTTCCTTGTGGTTATGAATCTCACACAGAAAACAAATAATTTTGGTTGAGTCCAAAAATGGAGCAAATTATGTTTCGATTTTAGAAGATAGAGAACTGTTGTTCTTAACAGTCTTGTCTTGTTTCCTAATGCGTTACAATTCTGTTCCTATCACTTACTTATGATCCTTAGCAGTGCAGTAATAACACGTATCACTGGTAATATGGTATGGATGGGGCTACTGAAGAAATCATCGGTCTTTGTGACAAATAATGCCTATAAAGCTTTGGTAATAGAAAAGTAAGAAACAAGTGCATAGCTATTTGTTATGCAACTAGAAGACTACCCAACAGCAAAATTAATAACATATAAACAAGAACATAATTGAGCAATTGATCTCCTTTGTCCGTATGTCCTAAGTTTTCCTGCTTCAGTCTTTAAGTATAAAAGCTGCATGGGGTTCATTTTGGTGTCGTTACCTCTGGCCCAGATAATTTGGGTCCCATTTGCCACAGGTGTATGTCATAACATATCCAAACAGTTTGATGAGAAAAACACTCATAAGCTGCAATGTGATTTATCTCATATCTCAACATTGATTGAATTTTAGATTTACTAGATGACAAATCATAGAGATGGCCGCAGAAATAGGTAGTAAAAATATGTAGTTATCTTTTATGTAAAAGTACTTTCAAAAATGGGAAATTCTGTCAACGAGTTGCTCTATAATGAAGGCAAATTTTGATTTTGTTTTAAACATCAGTATTCACAAAATGTCCTTCTCTTCACTGATGGATGCTTGGAATTGTTTGCTGCTTTGTTACTAACTGTACAATTTCAGATTTTAAACTGCACATGTTCTTGGAGATGCATGTATTGCTGTGGCCACTTATATGTCTATTTGCTGGGGAAGAATGTCAGGGATCACAGAAGATACACCAGGCAATGGAAGATGCACCTTCGAGACTTCCATCCCCTCCACCGCTGATGCCCAGTCGCTGCAGTTCATAATACCCATAAAATGCACTGTAGAAATTCACTAAAGATCCTTAGAAGCATCTTCCAGACTGATATTCACTTACACCTCAAAGGAAAGGGCAGGAGAAATGTGGGAACACCACCAATGGCAAGTTCCCCTCCAAGTTACTCACCATCCTGACTTGGAAATATATCGCCATTCCTTCACTGTCACTGGGTCAAAATCCTGAATTCCCTCTATAATGGCACTGTGAATCTACCTATGGCACTGCGAGTACAGCAGTTCAAGAAGGCAGCTCATCACTACCTTTTCAAGGGCAACCAGGGATGGACAATAAATGCTGGGCTGGCCAGAGATGCCCACATCTCACAAGTGAATAAAAACAAAAAAGGAAGGGCCATCTTCCTGATAGTTTTAGAGTGAGTAAAAGCTACATCCTTTGTATGGGCATCTTACTTGAACCAAGGCAAAGAAGACTGAGCTCAGGTGGCTGCTGCCTTGGGAAGTGAGTGCATAGCTATCTGATGGAGGAGGGTCAGATCATGAAGGACAGAGAGAAGGAAGGTGAATCCCTATTAAAGGCCGCATAAGTATGATAAAGGAGAAATCATGGGAAATTGAAAGTAGATTGTTGGTGAGCCAGGGATAGTTAAAGAGTAGCTAAGGACAAGTAAATGGTTGGATTGTGGGTGACAGTTTAAAGGCCAAGTCTAACAGAGGAGGTCCAGGATACTAAGAGCAATTTGATAGTGACTCAGTAAGCTCAACAGCTGATCAAGTGTGAAGGTGAGTGGCTTGAGGGTCTGGAAGGAGGAGCTAGGGTAATGGAGTGAGAGTCAAAGGTGACAGAGAGGATTTAGAGTGATGGCTTGTGACTCTAGATATCTAACTATGACAGATAAGAGGGGAATGGTTGCAGTTAAGTTCAAAATTCTCCTTTCAGACAGGCTCACTGTTGCTGCAGACTTGAAGAGATTGGATGTCTACCAGGATACTCGTTAAATATGGCCCCTGATGTTCAGCCATCATGAAATAATGGTGAGGTTAACCAATTCCTGGTCCATCCCCCACTGCACAATGGATTAGGACTCAACTGTACACAGTTAACTGGCTTTCATTATAATCATGTGTGACCAACTGTCTCACCTCTGGGCAGTAGTCTTACATTTTTCCAATCCTGCCATTGGAGCCCTCACCATTTCTGCAAAATTCTGCCTTATTTGGATTCCAACATAAGCAACCTGATTTTAAACCCATTTTGGATGCTGTTCCCCAATTGCACCCAAAGTAGAAACTGTATCACAACATCGTTTTTTTTTGTAGTAAAAGCAAAATATTGTGGATGAACGAAATCTGAAATGAAAAGAGAATATACTGGAGAACCTCAGAAGAAACTCAGAAATGTCAGCATCTACTGCCAGACCTGCTGAATTTCTCCAACACTTTCTGTGAACATTTTTGAGATGGCAAATAAACCTGGCCTTTGGTGAAAGGAACCAGATTCAAATGAGTTTGCCACTTATCCAAAAAATATAACCTTCAAGATTAAATGTTTCAGATAAACATGTTCTCAAGGACAACTGAACGTACAAGAAAATGACATTATATCTTACTTAGTAACCCTATTTGAAGCAGGCTTTCTTTCCTTCAGGAATATTTTGTGACAAATAGCAGGCTTGCTTCTACCCTGCTCATAAAACTACACTGCAATCCATAAAGCACAACGTATACTATGAATTAGGCGCACACAGTGTCATTTCAAATTAAACATTGATTTCCTTTTCCGTTTTACACAAGAATTATGATTTGTCACTCCTGATTTATGCAAAAACAAATTATATTTATCTGAAAAGCAACAAACTTAATGAAAATGGATTTTTAAAGAATGTTTATAAAAATAAATTATTATTCATAAAATTTTCCTCATTATTTGCTTGACCTCGTCAAATTGCTTTTATTTTTGATTTCTCAGTTTTAATTATTTTTGCATTTTATTCTGAAAGAATTATTACTATTTGAATAAACTCTGTTGGTTAATTTTGAAGCATCATTATATCTGAATAAAGAATGATAACCTACACTAGAGATTGCAGAAAATCTGGACAGCAGGTCGAATATCGAGAGATGAATGCACATAATGGTATTACTCGTAATGATAAAAGTAACACAAGCCAATCTATTTTAAACAATTATGAAGCTTCAACGTTAATTTGAAGTATTCACCAGCCTTTGAGAATGCTGAGGGCAGGAGCTGAGGTGCAAACAGGTGAAAACAAATTGAAAGGGGATCTAATATAGAAGAATGAAATTAATGTTGTGATCAAGTAATAAGCAGTAAAATTTCCAATTGATTGATGGTTAGTGAAATGAAGGTGCAACTGCATAAAGGATTTGTAAGTAATGGTTCCCTATTTAATACATCGAGTCAAGTTGCCAGAGGGCAACAGTACACCATTACTGTTAACATGAGATGACTAAGCCTAATACTATGAACACTGCTTTGCAGAACCTGGGGGAAAGAAAGGTATATAAAATGTATAAAAAGGCACATTTAACAAAATCTAACACTGCAAGATAACTTGATGGTATCGTGTATTGGATAGATGGCTGAAGTTTAGTTAGCACAGGTATTCCTTGTTAACTTGTTCCAAATTTGCAAGCACAATAATCTTGCACAAAGTCTGTATTGCATGCATGCCCGAAGAGGACACATTTTTAAATTGCAATATTTAATTGAAAACCTTGCCACATATAATTTTCACAAACATTACAGGATAGTGCAGAACATTCTTGCTGCCTAATGTCAGTCATTTTGTGATGTACCAATCGGTCACATGTCTTTATCTCTGCACATGCTTCTTCAACTCCCTGTCAATACTTCAATATTACTTTTCCATTTGTAAAATAAATTGAGCTGATAGGGGTTTCACTGAATGTTTAATCTTGTCTAACAGATAAACATCCCCAGTGAAGTCTAAAGAGAAAAAGCATGTTTCATTTGACATGACTAAATACATCTGTTGAGGTCTTTGTAGTTGCATACATGAGGTAATGCTAGTGCAACTTACTATGGGTTCAGACAAACCTCCATTTAACTATCTCCCTGTATGTTAACCTGACGATGGCCACCCTCGAATACAGTACAATACAATGCTATAACACTGAAAGAAGAAAGTGCATTTTAAGCCGCCCAACTCTGTAGCCAACAGGTCCTGTGGCTGTGTCCAAATTTTTTTCAGGGTTGGCTGGCTCAGCTTCAGATTGGGTGGCACGGTGGCTCAGTGGTTTGCAGTGCTGCCTCACAGTGTCAGGGACCTGGGTTCAAATTCCACCCTCGGGTAACCGTCTGTTTGGAGTTTGCCCGTTCTCCCTGTGTCAGTGTGAGTTTTGGCTGAGTGGTCCGGTTTCCTCCCACGGTCCGAAGATGTGTACGTTAACTGGATCGGCCATGCTGAATGACCTATAGTGTTCAGGGATGGGTTAGGTGCGTTAACCATGGGAAATGCAGGGTTACAGGGATGGGGTAGTGGGATGGGTTTGGGTGGGATGCTCTTTAGAGGGCCGGTGTGGACTCGTTGAGATGAGTAGCCTGTTTCCATACTGTATGTATTTGATTCTATTCTCGTTAGACCGTAAATATTAAGCCTCCTGAGCCTGAATTTCTCAAGATGGGTCTGCAAAGCTGAGAACTTTCCCAACTCACAGGATCTGTCTCAAAGCTGATAGCCTAGCCCAGCAAATGGAAGGATGCAGCCTATGAGGCATTACTTTACTACATCATTACAAATCATTGCAGGACAAGCAGATCTTCAGTGAGCAGCTTTGAAACAGAAGAGCGATGTCTCCAAGAAGGCAATTGGAGAGCAATAATAAAAACATATAAATTTTTGAAACCATAATTGCAACTTCTTTGAAAGTTGACGAGTAACAGGATTGATATTCATGAGGCTGCTGATGACTGCAAATATCTCCATTAAAGTTGAGCATTAATCAAGTACTCATTCTCAGTAGTGATAATGCTACTGAATTAATAATCCAGAATCCCGGGCTAATGTTCTCAGGGCATGAGTTTGAATCCCATCACAGCAGATGATGAAATTTGAATTCAATTAAAAACAACTTGACTTAAAAGCTGATTGTTACAAAAATCCATCAGGATTCACTAATGTCTTTTTTTGAGGGAAATCTATCAATCTTACCTGCCTGGCCTACATGTGACTCCAGACCCACAGCAATGTAGCTGACTCCTAACTCTGGGCAATTAGGGATTGGCAACAAATGCTGACCTAGTCAGTGACATCCATAGCTCATGAATGAATTAAAAAATACAAGGAATTCATGAATTTAAGTCACGTCACTGTTGCCACCCTGACTGTCTAGGTGTGCCTTTCTTTCTTTCTGATGCAACATGGACACTAGTATTGCATGATGTGATTGGTTGTTCTTGAGTTACAAAAGCATGAAAGATATTGAGGTGGTTCTTCTCTCATGATGTCTTGATTCTTGGAGGTGGTTGCACCTTTGGCCTGGATAGCGCTTTTATTTGCCACGAGAGTGAAGGCTGAATAACTAAGATGTAAATTCATTAGCATTTTACTGGAATTTGTCAGATTTAATGGCACCTATCAAACTCTGAAGGCCTTCAGAAACATTAACTTGCACTTCTCTGAAGGACAAGTATCTGAAAATGGGACTGATACCGTTGTTAACGCAGGTGTCACATGCTTATTAAGAATATGAAGAATAAGCTTTCCCAATGAACTTGCAAATATCAGCAATTGGCTTCAGAGGCTTAGCTCTGTTTTTGTTTTATTCATGGATGGGCAAAAACATCAGCAGCTAGGCCAATGTTTGTTACACACCTTTAGTTGCCCTGGAGAAGGTGGTCACAAGCTGTTTTCTTGAACTGTTGCAGTGCTTGGGGTGTAGGTATGCCCGCTGTGCTTTTGGGAAGGAAATTCTTGGATTTTGACATTGTTGTACATGACAGTTGGCCTGAAAGGATTAATTTCTCAACTTTGGGAAAGCGCCACCCCACTGATATATAAATTAATGTCTCTGGGAGGAGCTGCTGTTAATTGGTGGTCAGTTTTTTTTAAAGTACTGTCATGTCGCACAGATCCAGTTATTGTCACGTAGGAGATAACAATGTTTCTTACCCAATATTAATGTTTTTGATCAGTCTAAGTGAACGTAACTTATATCTTACTATTATGTAATAAACTTCCACTTGTTACTCAGTCATCTGCCTCTTCTGGTGAAGACTTACCCGGTGATTAATCTTAAACAAGTAATATTAATAAAACCCATAGACTAGTATTAGAAGAAGTGCTGGTAGCAGAATACCTACCCAAATAAGTCCTATCAGATCATCATAAAAGCAAAAAGCTGTGGATGCTGGAAATCTGAAGCAAACATAAAATGCTGGAGAAACTCTGCAGGCCTGG
Source organism: Ginglymostoma cirratum (assembly GCA_024137785.1). Lineage (NCBI taxonomy): Eukaryota > Metazoa > Chordata > Chondrichthyes > Orectolobiformes > Ginglymostomatidae > Ginglymostoma > Ginglymostoma cirratum. The sequence goes on along the minus strand of JAHRHZ010000019.1, from coordinate 44,728,561 downwards.
CAGCTCTGTGAAGAGACAAAGAAAGTGACGGTTCGAGTCCAGTATGGCTCATAGCAGACTCCAAAGGTTAATGCTGTTTTCATTCCAAGGTGCTGACAGACCTGCTGAGGTTCTCCAAGACCCTATCACAACTAAATGTCAACTGCAACCACCTTAGAGTCATCCAACTCTTGGAATCATAGAATCCCTACAGCATGGAAGCAGGCCATTCAGCCCATCGGGCCCACATCAACCCCTCAAAGACATCCCACCCAGACTCAGCCCCCTACCCTATCTCTGTTATGCCGTATTTCCAATTGCTAATTCGCTTAGTCTGCACATCCCTGGACACAATGATCAATTTAGCATGGCCTATTTACCTAACCTGCACATCTTTGGACTGTGGGAGGAAACCGGAGCACATGGAGGAATCCCACGCAGACAGGGAGCGAATGTGCAAACTCCACACAGACAGTTGGCCAAGTGTGGAATTGAACCTGGATCCCTGGATCTCTAACAATGTGTACAGAATTGTGCTGACTAGAGTGTCTTGAGTGAAGACACCAGCTGTGCGAAGATTTGCCAGTAATCTGAAAAAAACAGAATTTTTTAAAAAAAATTACACACACAAAAGTCAGTTAGTTCTTTAAGAATATAGCCATTTTAAATAAGGAGCAATAAGCTGACCAGTATCTACAGCAGCAGAGACAATATCCACCCTCTTGCTATCGAGTAGCTTTTCCTTAAAAGCTTACATCAACCAGAGCGAGGGAAAAAGTATTAAAAAGCTTGCGAGGACTAGAAAGAGTCTCACAGATGGAGCCATTGAGATGCGGCCTGGAAGAAAACAGTTGTCAGCAATGGGCTCAAGTAGTAAGGTTAAGCCCCTTTGAAGAAGCTTAAAAATACTTATACACGAAAATTCTGGACCACAAAGCTGAAAAAGAAGCTTAATTATTCAGCAAAAAAGTGCATTTTTCAGTGTTAAAAATCATTACAAGCTGCAAAAAATTCTAATATAAGCTCCTGAAGATACTCTTTAAACTAACAGTATAATTTTTTTTGAAGCTAGAAGAAAATGTTCTGAAAAAATAATAATTTTAAAGTTGAAGTGAATTTTCTTATATGGCACTGAAGACATTTAAAGTCACAAAAATGCCACTACACTGATTTCCCAGATAAAAGAAACAGCACAAATGATTTGAAGAAGGAGCAGAAGTAGTGCAAATCATCCAAATTGTTGCAAAAAGGGGAGAAAGCTATAAAGAAATAAAGTAAAATGATATTAATCGTCCATTTTGGTTCTGTCACCTTTTTCATCAGTAAAAGATTTTTAAACAATTAAAAGATTTTTTTCCCATCTTCAAAAGATTGAAAGTAGTTTTCAAAGCTTTGTTGAAGAAGTATCACGGAGAAAATGTTACTTTCCACTTATCAGATTGAACATGGTGTTCAGGTCCTGCTGCAAATGGACACAGATTGCTTCAACATCTGAGGAGTCGTGAATAGTGCTGAACATTGTGTAATTGTCAGTAAATGTCCCCATCTCTGACCTTATGATGGAGGAAAGGTCATTGGTGAAAAAGCTAAATCATTTGGGCCTAAAAGACTGCCCTGAGGAATTCGAGCAGAAATGTCCAAGGACTGAAATGATTGACCTCCAACAAACACAAACATCTTCCTTTGTGTTTCATTAGATTCCGAGCAGTAGAGAGTTTTCCCTAATTTTCACTGACTCTAGTTTTACTGAGGTTTCTTGATGCCATACTGAATCAGCTGCTGTCTTGATATCACTGCCATGTGACTACTGGAGCTCTGATCTTTTCTCCATAATTAGGCCAAGGCAGTACTGAGGTCAGAAAATGAGTGGTTCTGGCAAAACCCAAACTGAGCATCAGCAACCAAGTTATTTCTGAGTAAGTGCTGCTTGCTAGCACTGTCAATGACCCCTTCTATCGCTTTGTTGCTGATGAAAAGTAGACTGATTGATTTTGTGAAGAAGGATCTAGGCCTGAAATGTCAGCTTTCCTGCTCCTATGATGCTGCTTGACCTGCTGTGTTCGTCCAGCTCTACACCTTGTTATCTCAGATTTTCCAGCATCTGCAGTTCCTACTGTCTCTGATTGGACCATAATTGACTGGGTTGGATTTGTTCACTTGTTTTTTTTACACAAGGGCGATTTTCCACATTGTTAGATAGATACCAGTGTTGTAGCTGTCCTGGAACAGGCTTGGCTCGGAATATGGCAAGCTATGGAGCATGACCTTTTGGTACTATTGCCAGAATATTGACAACATCTATATCTGTATCCACTGCGTTCATTGTCTTGATGTTGCATGTACTGCATTGAATTGGCTGAAGATTGGCATGTGTGATGCTGGGGGCCACAGAAGGAGGCTGAGATTGATGCACATCTTTCAGTCTTACCTCTTACACTGAAGTTCTGGACTCACCCATCATTGAGGATGGCAATATTTGTGGAGCCACCTCCTTCTCTGTTGGTCCTGAACAATTTGCAACTGGATGTGACAGAATTGCAGAGCTTAGATCTGATTCATTGGTTGAGATCACTTTGTTCTGTCACAGAGCCAAAACGTTAGTTCTGATTTCTTTCCACAGATGCTGCCAGACCTGCTGAGTTTTCCAGCAGTTTCTCTTATTATTTCTGATTTCCAGCATCCGTAGTTCTTTCAGATTTTTGTTGTGATGTTGAAAACCTTTGGCTGACTGTCATTTTACGGGGATACTATTGTGAGTGCCTAGGTGCGTTCTTTTGGCAGTGTGTTCTCTCTGCACATTTAAAAATGCATGTTTAAAAATGAAATTGCACTGAGAGTTGCATTCTGTCAAAGGAAACAATTGCCAAGTAAGACTGTAGCAAACTATGTTCCTCTATTAATCTCTCGTGGCCACTGTGGTAATGCCAAAAGATTGAGAAATACACCTCACATACACATTTATAGGAGGCCTGAAGAACAGTAAAGTCCAGCCAAACTTGTGAGAAAAGTTACAGCTGACTTGGGAGGAGGGCTGAGATGAAGCCACAGCCACAGGAACTGCAGTTTAAGAGAACACTGAAAATTGCAAGGGAGCTTTTCTCCTGAGCGGGTTGGGGATGTTCACCCAGATTTCAGCGAGATCCAGCTATGGCAGCAAGTTTACAGTCTCTCCTAAAGATAGTACAAAAATGCCTAAGTCATATTCTAGTTAACATCATATTGATGGTTGTTCATTACACAGATTAGGGTGCACCATAGGGTGCACACCCCATCTCCCCATAATAAAGTCAGATTGGGAATATTCAATGAAGATTCCACAACATTTAGTACCATTTGCAACTCCTCAGATGCTGAAGAAGTTCTGTCGAAATGCAGAAAGACCTGGACAGTATCCAGACATGGGCTGGCATTGGGCAAGTCACATTCGTGCCACACAATTACTGTCTCCAGCAGGCACTCACTCTCCCTATCTATATCAGTCTGCAACCTTGAAATGCCCTCTTCACAGTATGCCTCCCTACTTTTTTTTTGTGTCATCTGAAAACTTAGCTACAATTCCTTCAGTCCCTTCATTTACATCATTTTGTAGGAGCTGTAAAAGATTGAAGCGCTTAAATAGACCCCTCTGAGATCCCACTGGTTGCAGAATATTTTCCGCAAATTCTCTACTTACTGCCAGCCAGCCAATCTTCTGTGTGCTCCTAGGTTAAGAAAACATTTTATGTGACATTTTGTCAAATGTCTTCTGGAAAGCCAAATATCCCTTCGTACTCAGTGCATGATACTCCTCCTAAGAACTCCAATAATTTCCTTAATCATGATGCCTCTTTGTGAAAATCTTGTTGGGTCATCCCAATTTTCTTGAGTTTTTCTAATTGCAAGGCTGTAGTTTCCTTAAAGGTTATATCCTCCCTCCTTAGCAGTAACAGCCATTAAGTGATCTGATCTACAATTTCCTGTTTTGTGCCTCCCTCCTTCCTCGAATAGAGAATTGTATAAGGACATGAATAGGAAAGGTTTGGAGGTAAGTGGGCTAGGAGCAGGCTGTAATTATGTTTGGCATGGACTAGTTGGATAGAAGGGTCTTTTTCAGTGCTGTAATTATGTTTGGCATGGACTAGTTGGATAGAAGGGTCTTTTTCAGTGCTGTATGACTCAATGACTCTGTGACTAGGATGTTTTGTTTTGGATATTATCCTGGATCCTAGTCAGTTAATCCCCTCCTGCTCCCAATTTATTGATAGTCTCATGTGAAGTTGCTTTCTTTGACCAAAAATAAATAGTTGCTAATCTCACTTAATTATGCCCAGTGATGTCCTCATATATGTAGTACTATATCTCAGCACTTTTTAAATTCCATGGTTTCTTGCCGTATGGACATATCGACGTTCCATTTTCTCCCAGGCAGTTTCTCACAGACGACGTTCACAAATTCAGCTTTCTTTTACAGTAGGCAGCAGACTCCAATAATACCTCTACATTGGTATCTTTTCTATACAGTGCTCTACTTCCAAATTTTCTTGCTTTACTATCTAACAAAGAAGGTGGTTTGCAATTAATGGGTTTCCCGAAGTGTTGGTGTCAGATGATAGTTTACTCCAGCGGTTTACTTCAGAAGGGTTTGAAATATTTCTGAATGGAATCAAATACTGTCCAGAATCAACCTGTCACCCAGCATCCAATAGTGCCTCAGAGTTAAGTATAAAGTTTGAAGAAATGTTTGCTCGGTGATAAGATGGGTGGTAAATTCCACATTTTTCTTCAACACAGGCTAGATGACTTTCTGTTCTCTTACAGTGTAACCCCATGTTACTTGCCTTACAACTTAGCATTTAAACGTGTTCCTAGGTCAAGGCCAAATTTGTTTAAACTTGTATCAGTCACAAAGTAAGAGAAAAGTGAGACAAAGTTAAATTCAGGCATGGAACTAAGAGAGTTTGGTACTGTTAGAAAGCCATATTGAAAAACCACTGACGTGATAAGGAATATATGTTTGGAATTATTTTAAAGCTGTTAGTTGCATTCAGTTAACAACAGTTGATTTAAGAGAGACTTGATTGATATCACGTAGATAATTTACTTGGATGAAGTAATCTGATGAAAGGAGACCAATCCAGACAATATCTGGTAAACCACTTTTACACCCTTTCCACATCCTTCCCATAGTGTGTTGATTTGAATTACACACAATACTCCAAAGGTGGCCTAACTAAAGTTTTATGTAGCTGCAATGGACTTAATAACTTTTATACTCAGTGCCCCAACTGATGAAGGCAAAGCACAGATTCTTTACTGCCTTACCCACTTGTGTTGTCACTTTCAGGGAGATATGGACTTGCACCCAAGATCCCTCTGCATATCAATGCTCCTAAGGGCCCTCCATTTACTGTATACTTTTGTATTTGACCTCAAAATAAATCACCTCACATTTGTCTGGATTAAACGCCATCTGCCGTTTCTCTGCCCCACTCTTCCAATTGATCTATATCCTACTGTATCCTTTTACAACCATCCTCACTATCCACAACTCCTTCAATTGTCATGTCGCCTGCAAACTTACTAATCAGGCCACATACATTTTTATCCAAACTATTTATATTAATTACAAACAGCAGAGATCCCAGCACTGATCCTTGAAGACCTCCAGTCAGAAAAACACTTCTCCATAACTACTCTCTGTCTTCTATGAGCAAGCCAATTTTGTATCCAACTTACGAACTCATTGTGGATCCCAGGTGACTTAATCTTCTGGACTAGCCTACCATGAGGGACCTTGTCGTTTGTTTTCTCAAAGTCCAAATAGACAACATCCACTGCCCAACCTTCATCAATTATCTTTGTCACTAAGAGTCATAGAGTTGTACAGCATGGAAACAGACCCTTCGGTTCAACTTGTACATGTCAAACAGATATCCTAATCTATTCCCATTCCCCAGCATTGGGCCCATATCCCTCTAAACCTTTCCTATTCATAAACCCATACAGATGCCTTTTAAATGCTGTTATTGTACCAGCCTCCACCACTTCCCCTGGCAGCTTTTTCCGTATATACACCATCCTCTGCATGATAAAGTTACCCCTTAGGTCCCTTTTAAATCTTTCCCCTCTCGCCTTAAACCTATACCCTCTAGTTTTGGACTATCCCACCCCTGGGCAAAGACCTTGGCTATTCACCCTATCCATTGCCCCTCATGATTTTATAAACCTCGATAAGGTCACTCCTCAGCCACCGACACTCCAGGGAAAACAACCCCATCCTATTCAGCCTCTGCCTTTCATTCAAACCACCCAGCACTGGCAATACCCTTGTAATTCCTTTCTGAACCCTTTCAAGTTTCGTGACATCCTTCCTTTAGCAGAGAGACCAGAATAGCACGCAGTATTCCAGAAGTGGCCTAACCAATGTCCTGTACAGCCACAACAAGACCTCCCAACTCCTATACTCAATGCACTGTCCAATATAGGCAAGCATACCAAGCACCTTCTTCACTATCCCATCTATTTGTCACTCCACTTTCAAGGAACTATGAACTTGCACTCCAAGGTCTCTTTGTTCAGCAACACTCTCCCGGAACTTACCATTACGTGTATAAGTCCTGTCCTGATTTGACTTTCCAAAATGCAGCACCTCATATTTATCGAGATTAAACTCCTTCTGCCACTTCTCAGCCCATTGGCCCATCTGATCAAGATCCCTTTGTACTCTGAGGTAACCTTCTTTGCTGTCCACTATACCTCCAATTTTGGTGTCTTCTGTAAACTTACTAACCCTACCTGCTATGTTCAAATCCAAAACATCTACATAAATGATGAAAAACAGTGGACCCAGCACTTCCTCAATCAAGTTAGTGAAACAAGACCTCCCTTCTATAAAGCCATGCTGACTATCCCCAGTTAGCCCATTATTTCCCAAATGTCAGTAAATCCTGTTCTTAACAATCTTCTCCAATAATTTCCTTACCACTGTTGTAAGGTGCACCCACCTGTAATGTTCTGGATTATCCCAATTGCCCTTCTTGAACAAAGGGAGATGACATTGACTGTTCTCTGATGCTGAGAGAGCAGAGTCAAGTCTACGGAAATAGAAATGAAATAATATTCGAACAGAAATAAGCCAAAAAGGCTATTTGAAGTCATGTGGGAAAGAAGAAGAAAGAAAGTAATTGTTCCTTATTTACTTTTTGTTGAATAATGCTTAATGATTTTTTTTTTTACATGTACGTTACTCTGGAAACATTGTTTATATCTGTGTTTCCATGGTGAGTCCAGTAAAAAATGATTATTCAAAAGAACCTTTAAAATTTCAGGTATTGATAATGGGTTAATCCCATTGCATTCTAGCAAAGTGTTATTTTTAGTGGGGAACATATAGTTTATAATAAAGGGTAAGCATTTTGTTATACTGCCCTCTCTGTTGGGAAAACATAAATGAAGTGTTTAGTATGGCTGCTTGAAGTTGAGTCTCACATTAGTGTTTTCTCAGTGCTGTATACAACAAATTCAAAACAAAATACAGCAAAATGCTGGAAAAATTGAATTGGTCACTCACCATCTGAAAGAGAATGCTCAGTGAATGTTTCAGCTCAGGCCTATCAGCAACGTTCTGAGAAGGGATGCTATAAGACAACACACCTCTTTCTTGTACGCGTTCAATTCCTGTTGTGTATTTCGAGCAATTTTGATTTTGTTTACAGGAAAAATGTCAAGGCTCCAATTTTTTTGATGGCACAGATTTTATGATGGCAAGATAGTTGTTATTCCAGTAGAAATGGGAGATGTACACAGGGACCCCGTGGAATCCCCATCATAGCAAAGTCCAAAGGTATTGCCTCTGACATTGAAAATTCCACTGGGCGATTCCATTACGTCTAAAACCCTCAATGGTCTCCATTTATATCGGTGAATTCAGAGGCATCTGATGAGATTCAGTGCATAATTACTCAGGAAATGTTAGTTTGTAAAGTACACAGTCTAATTCCTGAATAGCTATTCAACTGGCCCCATATTACCTGAAATACACCCAACTGCACTCTGCCAAATCTGACCTTTTAATTCATTTACGGAATGACAGCATTGCTGGCTGGACTAGCGTTTATTGCAGATCCCTAATTGCCCAGGGGTCAGTTAAGAGTTAACCACATTGCGTGGTTCTGGAGTCATATGTAGGCCAGGCCAGGTAAAGATAGTAGCTTCCTTCCCGAAAGAACATTAGTGAACCAGATGGGTTTTTTGAACAATTGACAATGGTTTCAGGTCACCGTTAGACTCTTATTTCCAGATTTCTGTTGAATTCAAAAACTACTGTTTGGTAATGAACTCCCAACACCCCTCTGTTATGCCCTGAACCTACTCTTCCCTTCCCCAATCCAGTCTCCATCCCATCTTCAGGGGCTCCCTGGGAGCTGACCTGTCCTCTCCCTCCCCCGACTCTAGCCCTGACCACCCCCTTTACGCCTGTGGTGTACCCTTCTTCCTCCACCAGTGGACCAGCTTCCCATACCCTCACTTCAGACTCGACCACCTTGTCCTATTTTAGACCTGATACAGTTTTCCATGCTGCTGGAGCTGACCCCTATCCCCTGCTTTAGACCTGAGCACCCTAATCCTTACCTTCCAATCCCCCCATTCCAGTCCCAATTCCTCTTACTCTGCTCTGAACCCGCTCTTTCCCTCTTGCCAACCCCTTCTTCTGCTTTGCATCCATGGTGACTCTGGACCCCTATCCCTAGACCTGAACCCCTTCTGCCAGGAACCTGATCCTGCACCAAGCCCATCAACACGCTCACCTGCTTTGGAGCTAATGTTCGCCCTCCCCCATTGGACCCAATTTCTTTCACCCACTCTGTCCTCCCCTTAAACTGCATCTCTTCACTGACCACCTTCTGCACGAACCATTGGCATTCTGCTCCCCGCATGCCGAGCACACCTGACCCCTGGCAGCCTATTTACTACCCACTTTGCATCCTACTCAGCTGGTACCTGACCCCCTATGCAAATGGTACCCCACTTACAGGGTACCTTACCCAGATGGCAGTCTACTCTTCACATACCCAAGCATTACACTTACCTTTATGTACTTACCATTTGACTGCAGCTGTCAAAAAGTGTGATTTTGGACCTTGAAATTTGAGAAAGCCATTGTGAGAAGGGGACATGGCTTGTCTTCCTCTGACAGTTCTCCACTGTGAGAGGACAATCAGAATGGAAGTATGGCTCCATATATCGGAAGTAGCCCTAATCGGAATCTCCTGTCAGAAATACAAGGCTATGTCTTTCTTTGTAAACAAAAAAGGAGTGGAGTTGTAATCTTCTGCAGAATCTCTGCATGAGATTGCTACCCTTTGGAAAATCTGGTCTGATTTCTCTTTTTATGAGAAAATGTTGTCCTCTTGTCTGACATTGTTAAATAGCCAACAAATTCATTACATTGTGACTCACTCTTACAATTTCTTAATAAAGAAAACTGTCCTTTTTTTCTCTCCCAGTACATTTCTTTCATAACCTCTGTTAACCAGAGCAATTTTGTCTTCAGCAAGTGTACTGTTGCTTAAAGTTAGCTTCCAGAAGCAATTTTTAACCTTATTATTTCACTTGTAGGTTGTTTACAAAAACAATGATGTTCGGTTGGAATTGTCACGGCTTGCAAAACAAGGAGATCAGAAGATGAAGATTCATGGAATGGTGGCCTTCAAATGTGAGAACGTTGCAACACTAGATCCAATCACATTTGAAACCCCTGAATCTTTTATCTCATTACCAAAGTGGAATGCTAAAAAGACGGGCTCTATTTCATTTGACTTCCGTACCACTGAGCCAAATGGACTGATTCTTTTTAGTCACGGCAAACCACGACACCAAAAAGATGCCAAAAATCCCCGAATAGTGAAGGTCGACTTCTTTGCTATTGAAATGCTTGATGGACACTTATACCTTCTTCTAGACATGGGATCTGGTGCTATTAAAACAAAAGCCACTCAAAGGAAGGTGAATGATGGAGAATGGTATCACGTGGATTTTCAGAGAGATGGACGATCAGGTGAGATTTTGTAATTTTTATTGATTACTAATTGTTAAAACAAACCATCCAATCCAGTGGGATTGATGAGGAAGGGAGTGAAAGCAAATTGAGATTATGTCGCACCTTAGTCTTGATATTCAAAGGTTTTCAGTTTCTGGATTTGAAGACAAATTCTGTTCCCATGCCAAGGCCTCAGGAGGGTGGGATTCCCAAAACCAACACTTCCCATGACCCCAATCTGAGATACGTTCTTTGGTATAGCACCGACTGGCACTAAGAAAAGCAATAGTGAAAGTTATTTAAAAAACGACATGGAGATCACATAACTTGTGACCTGAATAGAATATCAGTGAAAGTGTTCTAAAAAACTTTCAGCATTGGGCAGAATCTGGCATTCTGGAGAGTAGACATTTTGGATGGTGGGAGAGACCAAGCATTAACCTCCAAATCACCAATACCATATTTTGCCGAAAGTAGGTTCTCACTGCTTCCTTGCATTGGAGATTTACCACGTACAGATTCCTGCAATTGTAGACACCACGGCTGTTCACTTCCTGAGCTGATTGATCAGGTTGCATTCCTATGAAATTTCCGCTCTGAGAATTTTAGGAAATAACCAATGTAATTAAGTTATGTCTTGTGTTGTCTAAACAAAGTAAGTTGCCTTTGGTGGCACACATTCAGTGACTGGATGATATAGCTTGTTCATGGCCTCTAACAGTCTTTCATAGTTGTGTGAAAAATAGCCACGTTTCTCGTAGATTTGTGTTTACAGGATAATAAAACAAGCATTAAAAGCAAGACAATCAGCTGATGTTCAGTTAAAGAAGGTGTCACCCTCAATCCCCGAAATGTATCAATAGTATGATTGCTAATCAAAATTTCAACAGAAAAAGGCCTTTTTTATGCTGAATAAGTTCATTTCATTGAATGGTTAATCTAAACAAACCAGGAAACTCCTGTGATAAAACGTTGTGGAGCTGGATGAACACAGCAGGCCAAGCAGCATCAGAGGAGCAGGAAAGCTTGACGTTTCGGGTCGAGACCCTTCTTCAGAAATGGGGGAGGGGAAGGGGATTCTGAAATAAGTAGGGAGAGAGGGGGAGGCGGATAGAAGATGGATAAAGGAGAAGATAGGTTGAGAGGAGACAGACAGGTCAAAGAGGCGGGGTTAGAGCCAGTGAAGGTGAATGTAGGTGGGGATTTAGGTGGGGGATAGGTCAGTCCAGGGAGGACAGACAGGTCAAGGGGGCGGGATGAGGTTAGTGGGTAGGAGATGGGGGTGGGGCTTGAAGTGGGAGGAATGGTTAGGGAGGTGGGGACGAGCTGGGCTGGTTTTGGGATGTCGTCGGGGGTGGGGGGATTTTGAAGCTTGTGAAGTCCACATTGATACCCTTGGGTTGCAGGGTTCCCAAGCGAAATATGAGATGCTGTTCTGACACAGGAAACTCCTGTGTCTGATCTCAGGCTTTACTGTAGTAGTTGGTTTTCATCAGGCCACAGGTTAGAGAGTACCTTGTTATGATAATGTTCAGTGTGCTTCGTGGAAGTCGACAGGCATGCAAGTGAGGGACAGTGATTTAGATCAGCCAGAGATCACAATGAAACTGTGATTTTTAAAAGAAAAATTTAATCTGCCCTAACCACATTATTGAGCTTCCCACAGGCAATAAAAAGGTTCTAAGGGCAACCTTTCCTCTCTAAATCTTTCTGTGCCACCTTACAAAGATAAAAAGCTAAAATTAAAGTTGAATTGCGGGTATTTTGCGGATTGGGAAATGTTACATGGGAAAAATATTTTTAAGAGTTGAAACAGGATCTGCAAGTGTTTACCATTTGATGACAATTTTACTCATATCTACAAAGCAGAATGAATTTGGTTGTATTTTTATTTTTCCATACTGTCATAATTGTTGTCCTATCATCAGGTTTGTTGTATGTTGCGTATCGCTCAGTGATTAACTGATCAGGCAGGTAATTCAGATTGGAGAGAAAACAAACCCCTAACGGAAAGTAGAAAAGTAATACATAAAATTACATGACAGACAAAGCAAATAAAATCATCAAATAGGATCAGAATACAGAACAATATTAAGAAGGGAGAATTGAAGATACCCAATTTGAATGCATGAAACATCCAAGTTGAGGATTTGAAAGCAAAAATTGAGGTAAATAGGTATGATTTAATGGCTATTATGTGATATGACTACAGGGTGACCACAATTAGGAACTAAATTTCCAAGGTGACTCATCATTTTCAAAGGATAGGCAGAAATGAAAAGGTGGTCGGGAAGTGCTCTTAAAAAGGAGTGAGGTCAGTTGAGAGTGGGTCTTAGACTGAGGATCAATATGTAGAATCATTTGAATGAAGCAAAGAAATGGCAGAAGGAAGCAAACATTGGCAGAAATTGCTGTTAGGTTACCAACTAAAGTGGTCATATTGGGCATCATGTTACTAAGGAATTTAAACTTGCGTGTAATATGTGTAACACATTAATAATGGGCAACTTCAATTCACACACATGGGTAAACCTAATCAGCACTAATGTTGTGGAGAATGAATTCCTCAAGTGTGTACAGGGTGAGTTTCTGGAACAATACATTGAAGAGCTAATAATGGCAAAATGCAGCATTCCCTCAGACAGCTCGGAATCACTGGCCCAAGACCGTCCAAAGTAGAGGAGGAGTATCTGGGAAGGTGTCAAGTATCTCGAGACTTGCCCTTGGGAACAAAGTGAAAGCCAGGCGAAAGCAGTGAAAGGAGCGCGCTGCCACACAAACATGTCCCACTCACCCCTTCCTGTGACCACCTTCTGCCCTAAGTATGACAGAAGCAATGATGATGATGTGAAGACAGAAGCAAAGTATGAATTTAGTTTATCAGCATTTCTTTGCTCCCCATTTTAAATGCCCCCATTTCTGACTGTAAGTGATCAACATTAGTTTACAGTCCTCTTTTTCTCTTTAGATCCCTGTAGAAATTTTTTGCATTCAATTTTTATGTTACCCACAAGCTTACTGTCATGCTCTGTTTTTCCCTTCTTAATCAAATTTTGGTCCTCTCTTGTTGACTTCTGAACTGTTTCCAATCCTCAAGTCTGTTGCTTAATGTTAACACAGTGTGGAGCTGGAGGAACACAGCAGGCCAGGCAGCATCACAGGAACAGGAAAGCTGATGTTTCAGGTTGGGACCCTTCTTTAGAAATCTGAAACTTCAGCTTTCAGAAATGTCAGCTCTCCTGTTTCTCTGATGCTGCCTGGCCTGCTGTGTTACTCCAGCTCCTCACTGTGTTATCTCTAACTCCAGCATTTGCAATTCTTGCTATCTCTTGTTGCTTATTATTGTCAATTTATGCCTTATTTTTGCATCTAATACAATCTGTAACTTCCCTAGTAAGCCATGGTTTGGCCACTGTTCTCTTTGCACTCTTGTGCCACACAGAAATAAATATCTTTTATGCATTTACTCTTTGAATGTTTGCTGTTGCCAATCCACTGTTGTTCCAATCAGTAACATATCCTAATCCGTTATAGCTTACTCATTCCACATGCCATCATTGTTTCCCTTATTAAGGTTCGGGACCCTAGTTTCAGAATCATCTACCCACTTTCCATAAAATGAAGAATTCTACCATATTATTGTCGCTCATCCCCAATGAGTCTTTCATGACTACATTACCAATTATCCCTATTTTCTGTGCAAAACAACCATTATAAGATGGTCTGTTATTCAATGTACTAGTCCAGAAAACCATTCCTTATACGCTCAAGGAATTCCTCCTCTACTGTCTTGTGACTGATTTGATTCACCCAATCTCCTTGCAGATGAAAACCACCCATAATTACAGGTGTTGCTTTAAGGCACTCAGCTGTCATTTCCTGTTTAATACAATTCCCAAAAACAGTTTGGTGGTCTATATACCATCCCCACTCACTTCATCTCACTAAATATAGGGAGGTGGGAATCTGGAATGCAGTGCCTGGGAGCACAAAAAAGGGAGGAAACTTCACAACTTTTCAAAGAAATGTGGATGAGAACTTGAAATGTTAGAACATCCAAAGCTATGGGCCAAGGGCTGGAAAGTTGGATTAGCTTAGAGTGTAGTAGACGCAAGGGGCCGATGAACTCTGAACTGTGACAAGGTACCGCCTGTCCCGCTGCTCTGCAAAGCAATGTGAGCCACAGAGGTTGGCTACCTCCAAGAAAATACAAACTGAATGAATGGTACAATGTCAAGCTCAGAGTCATAAAATGTGTAGATGCATCAGATGTGTGTGTGTCTCACAGCATGCACGGTGACCTGGCTAAATATGAAAATCAAAGGAGTCCCAAGTTCCAAAGTGAAATCCTGAAAGGTGGAAATGGTGTGTGAGTTTGTCCAAGGTGAGCAGTTTACTGTTGCTGACTTGCTTGGTCAACGGATGGAGTTGGAAAATGCCCATGGAGCTTGCAGTGACATTGAGATAAAAACACGGACAAAGGCAAGGGCAAGCAAGCAGCAAGCTGATGCCCCCAGGTTACTGCAGTGACTTTCATATGAGAATCTGGTGCCATCTAGTTTCTCTGAAAAAGTGAAGGGAATTTAATACTGCATAGAAAGGAGGCAAGTGGTGTGATTAATAACGCACAGATGCGTAGAAATAGGTAGACGTGGCTCATTAGCAAGATTAAGAAGTCACTGCTTAAACCTTAAGGGAAAAGTTTTAATTTGTTTTCTCAATGTTGAGTATCCAATGTTTTTTTCACTTTTGTCATATTTTCCCACATTTCTTGCTATTGCCCAAATTGCTCAAGGAGGCAGAATGTTTTGCCCCAAGAAACTGATAAAGATAGGGAAAAGAGAATATAAATACAAACATGTGAGAAGCTTAAAGGCATACTGTAAAAGTAGTGAAAAGATGGAAAAACTAAACAATTATTTTTTTTCTGCCTTCATGGAAGAAGATACAAAAAATCTCGCACGAATATTAACGACCAAGATAATTGTGAAACTTAGGATCTAACCTTATCCCTAATGTTATAAAGAGGTAGTACTTGAAAAGTTAATTCGGTGGAAGGTTCATAAATCCCCTGGACCAGATGATACTACATTGAAAGGGAACTATAGAAATAGTGTATTGTATTGGTGATTATCTTTCAAACCTTCGTGGATCCTGAAAGGTTCATGCAGTCTGGAGTGTGTTAATGATAATGGTCTAATGATCATTCTCACTTTGGAGATTGAAAAACTCTATGGTAGATAAGAGATAAAAGTTACTGCAGATGCTGGAGAATCCGAGATAACAAGCATGGGGCTGGATGAACACAGCAGGTCAA
>JAHRHZ010000019.1:44699901-44712847 GCA_024137785.1 Ginglymostoma cirratum | reverse complement strand
ATCAGAAATTGATTTCTGATGAAGGGTTTAGGCCCGAAACGTCAAGTTTTCCTGCTCCTATGATGCTGCTTGACCTGCTGTGTTCATCCAGCCCCATGCTTGTTATCTGAGAAACTCTATGAGATGGTTTATTTAAAACAGTAAAACACATGAGAGGTTATGAAGCAGCCATTACAACAAATCAACAGATTTCTGTTATGTGTATATGTCTAGCTTGCAGATTCTCAGCAGATTAAAAGCCAGGCAGAGCCACAATGTTGGATCAGCATAGAACGTGGAGTTCTTAAAAGCAAAGTGCACATACAAGCCACCCTCCTTTCTAAAAATAAATTTAACTATTTACAAGAAAAACTGAACCTCTGTGTCTTCTTAACATATGGATAATTTGCTGATATGTCTGGGACTTGTCACGGTGACTTTGTAAGGAGGTGCTACTGATTTCCTTAGTCATCAATGATATCGTCATCTGTTCCTTTTTATATTGGCATGGATTACAGTTACTGATCCAAAATTTGTTTTCCTGATGCTCTACAGCCAAATTTTGTTCCAGATTAGCTGAGTGATCTTGTTGCCTAAGCTCTCTTGAATAGTTTAAATCCTCATGGAACTTACTGTTTGTTCCTGAGCAGCTTCCAACTTATGTTGAATCGTTTGTTTTAACAACCTAGATTCTTTGAATTTGACCAAGCCTTAGCCCTCGAATCCAGTATATTTTCTCCTTCATAACACACTGTAATAACTGTTCAGCCCCTTAAATTTTGGTTATTTGCATTTTGCATTTTGGTTATTTGGAGGCGCATCTGTTTTCCATTTGCTGCTTCAGCAATTGTTTGGCTTTCTCCATGTCCTGCTTAAGTTCTTTCACCAGAGCATCATTGCTGGCAATTTTTTCCAAAAGGAGTAAATTATAGCTCCTTGCTATATGTGATGCTTTTGCAGTTTTTTGAGCTCAAGCCAAATTTTCTATCACTACTCCTGCTGAGGCTGGAGTAGTTAAAATGTGAGTTGTTACAGATCTTTCTGTATTAATGATACAGAGCTTATAGTTGATCCTGCTTCCATCCTTTCTGTCTTAACTATTAATTCATCTTCGTAAGATGAATGAAAATATCTCCCAAAGACTTCTTCATCTCAGAGATGGTCTTCTTTTCCTCTTGAACTTTCATTTCTTTCTCCCCAGCAGAGAGATGAGATTTTAACTCTGTGAATTCTGAAGAAAGTGGAATGTTCTCTTCTTCTTTCATATTCAGATTTGCAGGTGTTCCTTGAATAGTCTGCTGCAGTTTCTGTACTGTCCCTGATGTTTGTTTGATTTCATGGATTGTGACCCATGTGAAGTTACGATATGGTAGAGTATCACCAATTGCAGGCCCAGCAGTATTGATGATGTAGAACATCTGTGACATGGAGATGAGTTGATTCTACCTTCTTTCAAACTCTATTGATCCTGTATGTGGAATCAGGGAACATTGTATGCTGAAGATTTTGCATTCATAGGTTTCACTGCGGCTTTGCATGTTTGTGGGTCCTTGTTTTAGACTTCACAGAGGTTATTGACACTTCCCTCTGTCTCTCTTGCCCAATAATGAGTTTTCTGGGGATAAATGACTGGAATTGTTGCAAACAATATTTGATGGTGTGACGGCAACTTGATTGAATTTTTCGAACAGATAACCAGGTATCTAGATGAGGGGATTGCATTCCATAGATTACTTAGACTTCATCAAGGCTTTTTATAAAGCCCTACATGGGAGACTGATAGCTAAGGTAACATAGAATCCAATGAAAATTAGCAAGTTGGATACCGAATTGACTGAGAGGCAGAAAGCAGAATGTCAAGGGATATTTTGTGACTGGAAGTCTGTGTCCAGTGGAGTTCTGCAGGGATCTGTTTTGTGGCCCTTGCTGTTTGTGGCGTACATAAAAAATTTAGACTTGAATGTAGAAGGGTTGATCAGTAAGTTAGCAGATGATATGAAAATTAATGGAGTGGTAAATAGCGAGGAGGGTTGCCTTGGATTGCAGGAGGAAATAAATGGTCTAGTCAGATGGGCTGACCACTGGCAAATTAAGTTCAGTCTGGGTAAGTGTGAGGTGATGCACCTGGGCAGAACAAACAAAGCAAGAGAGTACATGATGAATGGTAAGCCCTGGAAAGCACTGACAATCAGAGGGACCTTGATGTGCATGTCCACCCGTCTCTTAAGGTCATGCAACAAGTCGATAAAGTGAGTAAGAAGGCACATGGGATTTTGCCTTTATTAACTGAGACACAAAGGTTAAGATTATTCTGGAACTGTACGAAATATTGGTTAGGTTATGGTGTTGTATGCAGTTCTGGAATCCATCTTGTAAGAGGGATATGGTTGCGCTGGAAAGTGTGCAGAGAAGATTTACCAGGCTGTGGCCTGGGCTGCAAAGTTTTATTATGAAGAGAGATTAGATAGCGTGGGGCTGTTTCCTTTGGAGCAATGAAGACTGAGGGGGGAATATGATTGAAATGTATAAAATTATGAGGGGCACAGACAAGGTAGACAGGAATAACTGTTTCCCTTTCTGGTGGTGTAGATTTAAGGTAAGAGCCAGGAAGTGGCTCTGTGGAATGTGAGGAACCATTTTTCACCCTGGGCGAGATGGGAATCTGGAACTAACTGCCTGTAAGGGTGATAGAGATGGAAGCCATAATAACATTCAAGAAGTATTTAGGTGTACACTTGTGAAGCCGAAGGATTGAAAGCTGCAGACCAACAACTGGAGTACGAGATTAGAATAGTTAAGTGGTTGTTTTTGACCAGCGCAAAATCAATAAGCCAAAGGGTCTTTATCCATGCTGTAGGCCTCTACTACCCTATGACTATCCCAAAATAGATATTTGCTAAAAGGAAAATGACTGTGAAACGTATGTTTGCATTCTTTACATTCTGTCATGTCCATTATCAGATTTTGGTTTGTTGATTCTTTCATATATACTGCAATGCCTCACTTGTAGTAGACTGGAAATCCAGCCCCACTATTTTGAGAGTCATCACAGAAGTTTAAAAAAAAATAGAAGTAGATAGTATGCCCTGTCTGATTAGCAAAAACCACAGACTAGGTTTCTGTACAAATCAAGAATTACTATTTATTACAAATAAATAAATTAGAAATAAACAGGTGAACAACTTTGAACTATTGATTTATAACTCTTCTAGTTAAAACTCTTAGCCCTTTCTAACATCCCCCAGCTACCCAGACACACACAAATGTACACATATGAACAAAAATAAATATGTTATGGAAGGAGGAGAAACAGTTCAATGGTTCAAGTCCTCATAATTTGATGGTGTCTCATTTTGTTTCCCAAGTCCTTCAGTTCTCTGACCTTTTCTTTCAGGTTCTTTCATTCCTTCACAGGTGGCGCAGTGTGCCTGGTTCAGAAGTTGTAAAATCTCTTACTTATTGTTTAAAACCACAGACTACAAAGTGTTTCCTTTGTCCTCCTCTCATTCAAGTGCCTTTCTTCAGCTGGGCAATGAAACTTTGCTTTGACAGTCAGAACCCAGGCATCCTAAGCATGTGGCTAGCCAGCAGAGTTGAATTTAGATGATAGAAGCCTTGATGCTGGTGCCCTTGGCTTCCTCAATGATGCTGATGTTAGTATGCCTATCCTCCCAGCTGACATGGATAATCCATGTCAAACAGCATAGACAGTACTTCTGAAGGGCCTTGAGGTAGCATCTATGCATACTCCAAGTTTCTGAGTCCTTTGGAGAGTTGGAAGGGCAGATGTCTTATACACAGCACCACTGTTGCAGTTGTTGAAGACTCCCATCTGTCCAAAGGTGGTGGTCATGGATTGAATGGTGTGTTGGATCATTGCATTGATGTCAACCTTAGATGAGAGTTAGCTTCCTAGGTATGAACAACATTCCACATTTGCAAGAATTTTTCTGTTTATCTTAACAGGGGTTTGACCAGAACTTGCCCCGGGATGAGTTGGTAAAAGATTTGAGTCTTCTTCAGATTGAGGCTGAGATCAATCCTTCAGTGTGCTTCTGTGTAGGTATGAAATGAGGCTTGAAGATCTCTTCTGAGGGAGTAGAGACAACGTTATCATTTACGTGGTGAAGTTTCAGTGAGATTGGCATCATTTTCTTCTTGGACTTCAATCAGCTGAGATTGAAAGATTTTCAATATATCCTGTGGACAATGCCTACATCATTGGGAAGCTTGTTCTTGACAAGATGAAGAATGGTGGCGATAAAGATAGAAAATAGGGTGGGGCTGTGACATTTCTATGCTTCACTCTGGTATCGAACTTAAAGGGTTCTGACATGTTAACCATCGATGAGGACCATCACTGACATCTTGCTGTGGAGGATGTGAATGAATTTCTCTGGATAGTGGGTCTTTGATCTTCCGTGGCACTTTGTGATTGACTGACTCAAAAGTCTTGGTCAAATTGATGAAGGCCATGTACAGTGGTTGGTGTTGTTTCTGGCATTTCTCTTGGAGCTGCTCAGCAGTAAAAATCATGTCCATCGTTCCACATAAAAACCAAAAGAAGTGCGGATGCTGTAAATCAGGAAGAAAAGCAAAGTTGCTGGAAAAGCCCAGCAGGTCTGGCAGCATCTGTGAAGGAAAAAACTGAGTTAACATTTCAGGTCCGGTGACCCTTCCTCAGAACGGAGTTCAGTTCTGTTCAGTTCAGTTCAGTTCCTCATCAAACCCAAAACGTTAACTCTGTTTTTTCCTTCATAGATCCATAGTTACACAGTTTGTTTGGATGTCAGCGAGCTTTCAGGAAGGATTTTCTCAGAGACCACGAGAAGGCACCAATTGAGGATTTGGGTGATGATCTTCCAAGTGATGGATAGGAGAGAGATTCCTCGTTAATTCCTCTTGGCGACTTTGTCTCTGTTCTTGAATCAGTGATGATGGCAAGATCCTTAAGATCAGCTGGGATTTATTCTTTGTCCCAAATTTTCAGGAATAGTTGATGGAAATGACAGATAAACTCTGCTCCTCCAAGTTTGAAAATCTCTGCTGGAATCCCATCCACTTCTGCAGCTTTGCCATTCTTGATGTGTTTAATGGCAGTTTTGACTTCAGCCACACTAGGTGAGAACCCAGGGTCACACTTGAAGAGGAGTTGGGGGATCTCCTCACATATACACTCATCAATGATCGTATTGTGGTTTTGGAGAGCATTCTCTCCATCAGAGATTGGTGTTGTCTCTGTCTCTCAAAATGGTTCTGTCCTTACTCCGCACCAGTTTGAAGCCAAGGGTGTTGGTGGCAGTGAAGAAACTTTGGATGTCGTGCTTGCCAACAAGGAGTTGCAGATCCTTAGCTTTCTCAGTCCACCATTGATGCTTGATTTCTCTAGTTCTTTGTAACTGAGCCTTTGCTTTTTAATCAGTTCTTATCTTTGACATGCTGGTGATGTTGTTTTGCCAGGCACAGGGAGCTTTCCATTTCTTGTCAACGAAGTCTTGGATGATGTGGTCATTCTCGTCCAACAGGTCCTGGTGATTCCTGGTCTTGTCGCCAACGGTTTCTTCAGATAACTGAGTGTATACATATGGGGAATAACTAATCAGTGTGGTTGGAGTTTTGTAATGTGTGAGTTGAAATAAAACTGACTGGGAAAGTATAGGCCTGGACTCTGTCTAACCAACTGTGTGGTAGAGATGTACCACTTTTTTTATCTGACTATAAGAGCTTCTTATACTAAATAAGTTATAGTTTATTGCTTGTTAGCAACAAGTTGTAGGTTACGTTGATATAACAGACATTATTACAGACACTTTGGGGATGATCAGAAATCTGGTCTCACTTCTTCAAGATTCTGTGCTGTTCTGCCCAGAAATCCTCATGGCAATCGTCAGTACTCATATGGGCAGACCCATATACAAGAGGTGGCAGAAGGAGTGAATGACGGATGGGGACATTAACAAGCAAAATGCTTTGTCTTGGATGGTGTTGAGCTTCTTCAGTATTTTGGAGCTGCAGTCTTTCAGACAGGTGTTCCATCACACTCCTGACTTCCTGAAGGGGGTGGTAATTGGCTAGCTCGGTCTATCCTGTGTCTTGTGAACATGAGAAAACTGACAATTTTCCACATTGCTGGGTAGATGCTCATGCTGTAGCTGTACTGAAATAGCCTGGAGCATAAGTCATCAATACATTGCCAGAATGTTGTCAGTGCCCATAGCCTTTGTAGTCGTGCCAGATATTTCTTCATATCACGTGGAATGAATAGATTTGACTTGAGACTGGCATCTATAATGCTGGAGCCCTGAGCAGGAGGGCACGACGTGCCATCCCCTTGATAATTCTGGCTGAAGATTATTTCAAATGCTTCAGCCTTGTCTTTTCCACTGAGCTGCTAGACAGGCATATGGGTCTTGTCTTATAGATTTGCTTCATTTTTAGCTATATCTCATGTTGTTCCTAGCAATGTGGCAGTCTGCATTGAACTGGCGTTCATCCCCTGCCTAAATATCCTAAATGGATATGGGTGAACAGAAATAAATGCAGAAAGTGCTCAAGGAACTCACAAGGCCTGGCAGCATCTATGGCTCAATGGTGATGCTAGATTAAGGGTTCTGCACGGTAATAGGGTTGCAAATGATGGTTAAATAAAATCCTGCTGCTGACGATGGCTCACAACGCTTTAAGTGTGCCCAGTTTTGAGTTGTTAGATTTGTTTACAATATCTCCCATTTAGCATGTTGATGTTGTCACACAAGAAATGGAGGTTACCCATGGTGTGATGATAAGACTTCATTTGCACAAGATGATGCAATGTTCACTTCTACCACTACCGCCATTGGCAGATGCATCTACGACAGATAGATTAATGAGGAAGAGGTTGACTAAAGTTTCTGTTTTCTTTTGTTCCCTCACCATCAGCTGCAAACCCAGTTGAATAGCTGTATCCTTTAGAACTTGGTTAGCTCAGTCAGTAGAGGTGCTGTTGAGCCACTCTTGAGAGTGGACATTAAAGTTCCTCATCCAGAATACATTTTGTGTCTTTCCACTATTAGGGCTTCTCCCAGTTAGTATGGAACATGGAGTAGACAAATTCAGAAGTCACTCAACATCAGATTATAGTCCAACAGGCTTATTTAAAATCACCAGCTTATGGAGCTCAGTTCATTCATCAGGCAAAGTGGATTCCTGACTTTGTCCACCCCAGTCTAACAATAGCATCTCCACAATGTGGAGTAAAACAGACTCATCAACTGAGGCTGGGGCAAGGAGTGGTCAAGGTGATGCCATTGGTTAGAATCAGCCGTGCCCATGTTTGAAATGGTGCCTTGAGATCACACAGGCCTCACATTTGAAGTTGAGAAATTCTCTCCCACATTAAACACAATGCTGCTCCCACTGATGTGCCTATTCTGATTATGGACAGGAAATGCCTTGGGATGGTAGCCACTGTGCCTGGGACATTGTCATACACATGGAATCAAACTGGAGACAATGTCAGGTTATTGCTTGATTAGTCTATGGGAGAGCTCCCCTAGTTTTGGCACAAGCACACAGATGTTAACCAGAAGGACTTTTAAGGTCAACAGGACTGGGTTAGCTGTTGTCACTTCTGGCACATAGACAGATAGCAGGTGCTCAGTCCAGTTTAATTTGTTTTAGAATTTGCAGCAGTTTAATAGCTTCCCAGGTCATTTAAGAGGGCTAAACTCATAAGAAGGCAGTGATGACATTGTCATTATCTAGAGTCAATGTGAGGAGCTAATTTGAATCTAGTCTCATTCACTGAAAATGTTGACTTATTATTTCCAAGCAGAACATGCATCTACACATAATGCAGAGTGTTTCCAGCACATCCATCTTCTTTAAGCTTCTCAGTGTGAACAATAATTTGCCCTTTATTTCATTGTTTAATGTTGAGGATGTAAATGTTGTATATTTTTGTGGTTTTACAGTATCAGGTGCATGCGTATTAGCAAGAGATACTACCTGTTTAATTAAGAACAATGCCAGCTGATGGGTTATGTTGTTGGTTCCCTCAGGCCATCATTAGCTCTACCACATAACAGCATGTATCTCAGAATTTTTGTGCTTTAAGGAATCCTTTGACACTTCTGCATAGTACTGATTATTGAGCAATCTTTCTTCATAAACTTTGACAACTTCAGGGAGAGCTGGCATCATTTAAAGTCAAGTATGTGTCTACTGTGTACAATTAATTTGAAAAACTTTTCGTATTCAGATCCTTCTGTATAAGCATTAAGTGGTACCCCTTTGTACGCTTTTATTCATATAAATAGAGCCCATATCAGGTTGTTCTGTGCATTCTGTTTTAAAATGTTGCATACATGGCCTTTAAGAGTAACTATCATCCCTACCCGCAAGCACAACTTTGTCAGTTCCTTCAGACTCTTTTTGATGTGTATTTGCGAATGGGAAACAGTAACTTACCCTTGCTACACTGTACAAGCTGCATTGGGGCAACTTAGCCTCAGATTGAAATAAGAAGTGGCTATTAAGTTTTAATTTTAAGAGACAAAGAAGTTACAAAATGTCTTATTTAGTGCACATATTGTAAAATTGGAAGCGATCTGTGAAAAAAAGATTATAAACATAGCTGGGTTGCATATTTTGATCCAAGTTTTAATACTAGCAGGGCAGCTGTCATTGAGTTGAGGTTCAAACAGAACGTCTCAACAGAGAAGCAGGTGAGAGGAGGACTCTGAGCGTATTTTGGTCCTGAACCCTAGAATAAGTTATGTCGGACATGGCATTGTTTAATGTAACAAGATTAATTTATGACCTCTTGAGTTAAGGCATGCCTGGCTAGCAGTGACCACAATATGGTTGAATTTTGCATCCAGTTTGAAAGGGAAAAGACTGGGCCTGAAACTAATATTTCAAACCTGAAAAACAACACAAAAGCTGAGCTAGCTGAAGTGAACTGAGATAGGAGATAGATCAGTAGTGACTACGTTGAAGCAATATTTCAGATTGCTCAGGTTTCAGACTACTCAGAAGAGAATATTCCGACTAGATTAAAACTTTCCAAAGTGGTAACCCATCAGCCGTGGTTTATTAAAGAAATTAAAGGTCAGCGAAAAAGGTTACCTCAGAATACAATGGGATCTTGATCAAATTGGGACGATGGGCCGAGCAGTAGCGGAGTTTAATCTAGACAAATGTGAGGTGCTACTTTTTGGAGCAGCAAATCAGGGCAGGACTTATACGCTTAATGGTAAGGTCCTGGGAAGTATTGCGGAACAAAGAGACCTTGGAGTCCAGGTTCATAGTTCCTTGAAAATGGAGTTCCAGGTAGACAGGATAGTAAAGAAGGCATTTGGTATGCTTGCCTATATTAGTGCATTGAGAACAGGAGTGGGGAGGTCATGTTGCGGTTGTGCAGGACATTGGTTCAGCTACGTTTGGAATAGCGTGTTCAGTTCTCTTTATGTGTATTTGTGAATGGGAAATAATAACATATTCTTGCTGGACTATGCAAGCTGCATTGGGGCAATTAAGTCTCAAATTGAAAGATTGAGAAATAGGAAAGATATTGCAAAACTTGAAAGGGTTCAGAAAAGACTTACAAGGATGTTGCTCAGGTTAGAGGGTTTCACCTGTAGGGAGAGGCTGCACAGGCTTAAGCTATTTCCCCCGGAGCATTGGAGGCTGAGGGGGTGACCTTGTAGAGTTTTATAAAATCATGAGGGGCTTGGATAGGTTGAATAGTCAAGATATTTTCCCCAAGGTAGAGGAGTCCAAAACTGGAGGGCATAGGTTTAAGGTGAGAGGGAATAGGTTTCCAAGGGACCGAAGGGACAACTGTTTTCACACAGAGGGTGGCGCATGTATGGAATCAACTGTCAGAGGAAGTAGTAGAGGCTGATACAGTTATAGTTTTGAAAAGGCACCTGGATGGGCATATAATTAGGAAGGGTTTAGAGGAATATGGGCCAAATGCTGGCAAATGGCATTAGATTTATGTGGGATCTCTAGTCGCATTGGATAAGTTGAACTGTTTCTAACAGAAGGGTCTGTTTCTCTGTTGTACATCTCTGTGATTCTATGAGTCTATAACACATCAAGCTTAAGGAAAACTGTGCAGAGGTGAGTAGCAGTTTTGATGATTGGTCAGGATGGCAGAGAACGACTAGGGGATTAATCAGGAGGAAGAAAGTATAATATGAGAGGAAGCTGCCTAAAAATTAAAACAAATGGATAGCAAGATTTTATACAGGTATTTGAAAAAGAAAAGTAATTGTTTTTGGTCTAGAGAGTGAAAATGTGCGGTTCATATCGATCATAGTGAAATGGTGGATGAAAGAATAAGTATTTTCCTTCTGTCTTCCATATAAAATATACAAAACAAAACATGTCAGTAATATTCAAAAATCAGGAGATGGAAGGGAGAGAGGAAATTAGTAAAATTATAATCATGCAACACGTGGTATTTAGTAAACTAATGGAGCTGTGGGCTAACAAGTCTCTATGTCCAAATGGATTTTATCCTAGGGTTTTAACAGAGGTTCCTAATGAGGTTATAGATGTGTTGGTGCTAATTATCCTAAATTCCCTTGATTCAGGAAAGGTTCCATCAGACTGGAAAGTAGCAAATATGACCGCTTAATTCAAGAAGGGAGGGAAGCAGAAAACAAGAAACTATAAGCCAGGTGCCAACTCTCTGAGCACCTCCTCCTACTACCCCCTCGATTATGACCCCACCCCGACCACTAAACCATCGTCTCTCAGACCATTCATAACCTTATCACCTCAGGTGACCTCCCACACACAGCTTCCAACCTCATCATCGTTCCCCAACCCCGCACTGCCCGTTTCTGCCTCCTTCTCAAAATCCACAAACCTGGCTGCCCTGGCCAACCCATTGTCTCTGACTGCTCCTGCCCCACCGAACTCACCTCCGCTCACCTTGACTCTGTCTTTTGCCCCCAGTCCAGGAACTCTCCACCTATGTCCGGGACACCACCCATGCCCTCCACCTCCTCCAACACTTCCAATTCCCTGGCCGCCAATGTCTCAACTTCACTATAGACATCCAATCCCTGTACACATTTATTCTAAAAGCCCTCTGCTTCTTCCTCTCCCGCAGGCTCAACCAGCCCCCGTCCACCGATACCCTCATCCGCTTAACAGAACTTGTCCTCACCCTGAACAACTTCTCCTTTAACTCCTTTCACTTCCTACAAACTAAGGGGGTGGCCATGAGCACCCGCGTGAGCTCTCTTCGTAGGATATGTCCTTGACCTGACACAACCCTTCCATCTTCTCTCCCACCTATCCCCCCCACCCATCTCACTGACCAATCCTCACTACTCCCTACCTGCATCCACCTATCACCATCCCACCTACCTTCCTCTCTCGATTTACTTCCAAACTCCGTTCCCCCTCCCCATTTCTGAGGAAGGGCCTCAATCTGAAACATCAATTTTCCTGCTGTTCTGATGCTGCCTGGCCTGCTATGATCCTCCAGCTCCACACTGGGTTGCCTCTGACTCCAGCATCCGTAATTCTTGCCATCTCCAGGCCAGTTAGCTTAATGTCTATCCTGGAGAAGGATTTGGACTTAAACATTGGAGATATTATGGTGATTCACTTAAAAAAATCTCGAAGTATTGAGGAACAGTCAGCATGGTTTTGTCTAAGCACAATCATGTTTAACCAATTTATTACATTTCTTTGGAAGAACATGCATTTCGGTAAGATTGTGTTTGTAGAGTCACTGTACCTACATTTCCAGAAGGCATTTGGTAAGGTAAGATATCAGACGTTATTTTGGTAAATAAAAGCTGACAGTGTAGGGGTAGCATACGGACATGGTTACAAAATTGGCGAGCTGGCAGAAAACAGAGAGTATGCAGAAATTGGTCTTTTTTCAGATTGGCAGGATATGAAGAGCAGAATGTTGCATGAGACTGTACGAGGGGCTAAACCTTCCTCAATTCGAAAAAATGACTCAGGAGACAAGGTGGCTAGATCATAGACAACGTCAGGTATGTCTGGAAGTATGTTGTGAAGAAGTCACAGGAAGTTGCAAACAGATGAGGTGTTATATGAGTAGGTAAAAATCTGGCACATCAAGAATAATGCGGAAAAAAATTTGAAGTTGTTCACTTTGGCAAATAGAATAAGCATTTCAAATGGGAATGACTACAGAATTTTGAGCTTTTAGAGGATCAAAAGGTTCTAGTGCATGATTAATGAAAGAATTATAATAGAGGTAGAGCAAGTTATTAAGAAAACTAATTGAATGCAATTTTTAATATGGGAAGAATTAAAGATATGGTTTACAAGGTTGATACTCAGAATGAGTAGGCTGGATTTGTTTCCACTGGAGTATAGAGGATTGAGAATTGATTGACGTGCATACAATACTAGTTTGGACAAGGAGGATGTGGGTCAGTCAGAGCCAGGGGACACTGTTTTAAAATTAGGAATCACCTTTTCAGGCAGAGATGACGTTAGCACCCACTGGTGGTAGCATGCCATAGATCAAGATCTGATATTCCCAGAGTTGTACCAAATGTTAATTTTTTTAAGGTGCGTATGATACCCTGATTTACTAACTTAGACCATGGTTGATAGAAACCATTGATCAGGTTTCAGTACAAAACAAGAATTATTATTTATTATAAGTAGCTAGACTACATCTACATGTAAACAGATATAACCGTTTGCACATAAAAGGTAAAAGTAAAGTCACCACAGTCTCAAAGGACCATCGTGCTACTGTCTCCCATAAAGGGAGAGTTTGAGAAGAAAAGCCCTATGTGGTATCTTCAGCCATTGCGGGAATTGAACTCTTGGTGTTGGCATCACTCTGCATCTCAAACGGGCCATCCAGCTAACGAAAGTATAGTGATTAACTCAAGCTCTAATCCTTTGTAAACTCCCCCTTAAACACACACACACACACACACACACACACACACACACACACACACACACACAC
>JAHRHZ010000019.1:44631433-44699891 GCA_024137785.1 Ginglymostoma cirratum | reverse complement strand
CACACACACACACACACACACACACACACACACACACACACACACACGAGAGAGAGAGAAAGAGAAAACTTTGGTGGTCTTTAGGTCCACATTCTGATGTTGAGATGGTCCTAGTTCGACTAGCCAGGCCCTTCATGTTCATTTGCCTTCCCCTGGAAGGTTCCACTGACTTGTAGGTACAAAATGATTGATGCACTTGGTAGTTTTGGGCAGGTCAGTTATAAATTTTATATCATGAAATGTGTTATACCACACATACTGTCAGTGATTGTACTTAATGCCATTTTTACAATTCTGGATGGTGGGGCAAGTATCCAAACATGGGGAGGTGGATCATTCAGTGAAAATGCTTAAACGGGGCCCATGCTATTAAATTGGGAACCTAATTTAAATACATCATTGGCTGACCTGCCAGATTTCTCCAGGATCCGGAAGGCTGGGTGGTAGGATTTGGTGCTGGGAATGCGAGAGGCACTAATCTCTGAGGGGGAGGGTCATAGCTGGTGGATGCTTGTCTGCCTCACCAGGCTGCTCAGCTGTAGCCTCCTGCTGATTCTGAGCCATGCCTGGGCCAGCCTTGGTGGTACTGTACAGTGCCCCTGGGGACTGGAGTCTCCAGAGGGAGAGAGAGACTGGGGGTGCAGGTGACAGTCAGAGCTGCAGGCAGGGCATGGGGATGAGAGGGTGTCTATTGGAGAGGTTTCTGGGGAGAAGTGTAAAGAGGCTAAGGGCACAGAAAGGGATGGGCCAGTGATACCCGAGGTGGCAAGGTATATAAACAGTGCAAGTGATGGGTATGGGGTCTGTGAGGGACGAGGCGTGAATATGTGGGAAGGTGATTAGGGAAGTTGCGGGGAACGGAGGTGGGGGTGTGTTTGAGAAGACCGTTGAGAGGCTGTGGTTAAGCCAAAGGATGAGATGTAAAGATGCTGTGATACCAGGGAAGCTGATGATGGATGTGAAGGTGCTGCTGAGTTCATGATGTTTGGACTGTCGAATGGCATAGATTCCTTTATGCACAGTAACAGGCTTTGCCAGAAATCAGTATCTTGATGGCTCGTGTATTGGTGTCTGGATTAGCGCAGGAGGTTTTCCACTGCTTGCAGTTGAGGAATATGCTGTGCGAAGTTTTGGGATCTCTGAAACAATGGGTAGACAGGGTGGTGAAAAAGGCACTTGGCACGCTTACCTTCATTGGTCAGAAAATTGAATGTAGGATTCGGGCCTTCATTTTGCGGCTGTACAGGACATTGATGAGGTCACTTTTAGGATACTGCGTGCAATTCTGGTCACTCTTCAATAGGAAGGATGTTGTTAAACTTGAGAGGGTGCAGAAAAGATTTACAAGGATGTTGCTGGGACTGGAGGGTTTGATCTGTAGGAAGAGGCTGAATAGACTGGAGTTTTTTTTCCTGGAGCATTGGAGACTGAGAGGTGACCTTAGAGAAGTTTATAGGGCATGAATAAGGTGAATAGCCAATGGTGGGAGAGTCCTAAACTAGAGGGCATAGCTTTAAGGTGAGGGGGAAGAATTTATAAAGGACTTGAGAGGTAACTTTTTCATGCAGAGGGTGATGTGTGTATGGAACGAGCTGCAAGAAGAAGTGATGGAGATGGGTACAATTACAACATTTAAAAGGCATCTGGACGGATATATGAATAGGAAGGGTTTGGAGGGATATGGGTCAAAAGCTGGCAATTGGGACTAGGTCAAATGGAGATATCTGGTCTGCATGGATGAGTTGGACTGAAAGGTCTGTTCCATGCTATATGAATCTATAGCTCTATGACATGGGCAAAAATGTAGATGGGAGCAAGCCTGGTGAAGCAGATAGGTGTATTTTACAGCACTGCTCGAAAACTAGTAGATGCAAGAGCACTCCCTCAAACCCTCAAACAAAGCATCTGTCAATTTTGACTTTTCTGAACAGGTTGTCCATTTCCACCCATCCCAACCTTAACCTTTGACAACAATCTTCTTGATTGTCATGCTGCTATTGTCCATCGCTATCCCCCACACTTTTCCGATGTTTGGGGGAGCCCAATGTTGCCTAATGTTGGCCTTTTGTTTCTGGCATTCCAGTCTAACAGCTGACCAGCCTATTAGTCAGGATGCCCTAGGTGAGAAATTGAATGAACTAATGTTAATGAGTTTAAATTCAGCAGGGCCTGTGGAAATTCCAGGACGGATATCATTCTCTTCCACAACTGGATTTCTCCCAGACTAACATGTAAATATTGTGACCTTTGAAACAGCAGGGAAGCTGTCATATGTGCTGCAGGCTGATCGATTGCCAAACACTACCATAGGTGTCACACAGCCTGTAGCTACTAAGTCTCAATTGCATTCAAATTTAAACAGCTAGGTCCTTTCAAGTTGCCACCAGGGAGATTTTGAATCAGCAATGCATGGATGTGTGAAACAAGTCACAGATGCATTGTTTATTCAAGCATTAATGTTCACCACATTCCCCATGGACAGGAATAACAGCTTAACAATGCTTGGCTGTAGTATAGCATGGTGATATTCCTGGAGGCACGGTGCTATTCATTGCACCTGACGGCCCTGTATTTTCCATTACATGGTGTCACTGGTTATATGAACGACAAGAATTTCCACTTTCCCAAAGTGCAGACTTACTATATTCTTGCCACTTAAGGCATGTCAATACTCACTTTCCTGGAAGCTGTCTGTTGTCCCTTCAAAAAGAACACACTTTTCTAGTATGGAGTACAACACGATATTTATTGTGAGATAAATTTCTGATGAAGGGTTTAGGCCCGAAACGTCAAGTTTTCCTGCTCCTATGATGCTGCTTGACCTGCTGTGTTCATCCAGCCCCATGCTTGTTATCTCGGATTCTCCAGCATCTGCAGTACCTTCTATCTCTCCCCACGATATTTATTGTGATGGCAAGTGAAATGTCCTACAAGGAGAGATTGAGTAGAATGGAGCTACAAGCACTGGAGTTTAGATGGATAAGAGCTATTCCTATTAAAAAGTAGAGGCTATGAGTTGTTCGGGCTGGAGAGTCTAGAACTTGTGGCATTCATCCAGTAAAGTGGTTGGCAACTTGGGACCATGATGAAGAAAGATTTCTTTACTTAGTGGGTTGTAAATTTTTCGAATTTGTATTTAGAATACTGGAAGGGATTGTATACGCTCAATTGTTGAATGTATTTGAGGATGAGACTGATAGATTTCTACACTTTAAGGAAATCAAAGGAAATAGTCATTGGGCAGGAAAATGGAATTAAGGTCAGTTATCATACATGATCTTATTGAATTGCAGGGGAGGTTTGAGTGTGATTTTAGCTACTTCTGTTGCTAATTATATTTTAATAGTATGCTCTAAGTTAACGCAAATGTTGTGGTGCTCCTGATCATGAAGGCTGATTCCTGCAGATGTAGCTCATGGTATTTAAATAATTTCCCATGTCAAGGCAATTAATGATACGATGAGGTGATGTGCCGCCACCTAGAGTGTAGGATAATTGTCACTGGCTAACATGTATTGCAAAGCAAATTAATAAATAATCTGAGTGATTTATATTAAATTATTTGACCTACTAAGGCCATTACAAATTTGTTTCAGTGTTTGTACATGTAATTTGGTGGATGTGCAGAATTCCTCCACTTTGCAGGGGAACTGTGTCAAAATAGTGTTCCTCTGTTTAACATCCAGTTAAGACTTCAGTAGTCCAATCAGAATACCTGAATGTCCTCTGCCCTCTGTTTATTCTGAATGATTTTTTCCAAATATTGCATTATCCTCACTGAAAAATAGCATAGTTATCAACTCTGTTGCAATACCTTTCAATTCTTGTCTCCCATCAATAATTGACCTAAAACAAAAAAGTTGCTGACGTCTAATTTTGTAGTATTTTACTAAAGCTAATTCTTAAACTGCACACAATTTGGACACACAGCTTGGGTGAATCACAATCAGAGCAAATGACAGACAGAGAGAAAGCTGTGAATTTGATGTACGTAGAACTTTAGTTGACAGAAAAAGGCAGTTTCTCATTTATAAAAACGCGAGTGTGGAGCAGAGCACAAGGTTTCTAAAGTTAATAACTAATTGCCTAGATAGCTATTATTTAGATCCATTGGGACAAAATTGGTATTCAGCTATACATACCACATTAAATAGTGCTATGCAGCCTTTGGTTGGCGCTGCAGATCAAATTTCTGTGCTTTTGCACTTAATATCTTGAATTCTTCAGCTTGCATAATAAATGTAATCTTTGGTAGGGTCGCCTTGAGGATCAAGTAGAAAAATAACATTGTAGTTCCAAAAATAAAGTGAAAAATAAATAATATAAATATTCACCTTTGCTGCAGACACAAGGGTCCAAATCGCCTCCTTCAGCACAATGTTTTTGTAGTTCTACATTTAAGTTTCTATTTTAAGTTTCTGACGAGAGTGAATTAAAATTTAGAGTCAATAGTCTGTACTTCCTGCACACTGTGAAACATCTTGGGAGGCTGTGCTGTGGATTTCTGAGCTCAAGGCAAATGGATTCACTGCAGGGTACACAGTTGGCTGAATGTTTCCTGCGTCCCAGGTTCGATGTGATGGTTACCCCATGGATAAAAAATTCAGAATAGAAAGTAGGTCTCCATCACGAAGGATGATAAGTGGGCAGTTCATGAATCCTTCAGTGTTTGGAACTTTAATTAAGCATTGAACATCAGTGAAGAGGCACACACCTTGAAGGAGAGCTATCCTAAGCCTGATTCCACAAGACCCTTCCTCTTTGAGTGTTGCTGCAATAGCTGTGATGTCCTCCATTAATGATGAGCCCCAACCAGGCCATGCCCAGGACACGACTGTGGACAGAAATCTAACTCTAACTCTACTAAAGTAGCTTAAGGAATATCCAGCTTTGTTGATGATGCAGCACAAAGCATATCTTGTCTTCCATTAGGCCAGGCCAATTTAAAAAAAAGACTTTTTTTCCAAAAAATAAAATAATTTACATTATGGGGCTTTTAAACAAGACTGATGATGTTTCTAACCAAATGTATTTCACTGCAACAGTCTTAACCATCCAAACTCAAATGGTTCCAATCTGCTTCAACATTCCTTTCTGACCACATATTTTGAAAATTGTTGATCCAATCAATCACTGTTTTCTCATAGGCTATCCTTTGAAACATATATCAGTTCCAAAAGGAATTAAACTGGAGCAGCTCATGTTGTCTTGGTGTGGTACATGAATAAAATGGGACCTGTAGGCTTGTACATACACAATATGTAAAACGTTATTTTTTGTTTTTGAGGAGTTTCTTCTGCAATTATTTTTTGAAATTTGCAATGAGATTTTATTGACTGGTTTGTTTCATTAATTTTTTTTTAACCAACTAATTTCAGACTCACGTTATCACGTTGGCTGCTTCAATGCATCACATTCTCTGCTTGTTTCAGCACCAAAATTCCAGTGGTTACAATATTGTTTCTGTGCTCTAATAGGGAGTTTAATCTGCAAAACTGTGGACCACAACCTAGAAATTGGGACACCCAATTACAACTTTAAGTTAGGCGGACACAGTTAATAAATCACTCACTGCTGTTTCTGCCAGATTTACAGACAAATTTTGACGATATTAACCAATGAGAGTCCAGACCCACAGCAATGTGGTTGACTCAACTGCCATCTGGACAATGATGGATGGGCAATACATGTCAGCCTAGTCAGAGATTCCTACATCCTGTGAATGAATTAACAAAAAGGCACGCACGCATTGTATTGTATACCACACATTGTATGGACACATGTCTGTGGGTCCCTAGTCCACAATTATCCTAAAGCTCCTTCTCTCCGTGTGCTGTAAACTTCCCTGCTGAAGACATTGCTAATTACTCCATTCACACCATTACCTTTGGACACAGAGGCCAGGGAAAGTATAGAGATGTTTGACCATGGGTGGGGATGGGGGGTGGTGCAATGGTGCTAGCCGAACCATTGCTCTGTACAAACCTTGATTCCACATGCTGCAGCACACTCTCAGCATAGACATCAATATATGGCACACCCTATAAGGACATGAAGTTAAGCATCAATCTGTCACAGTTACATTTAGGTTTACACAGATGCAGATGATTTAGTGCAAAACCAATCAAATTTATTCAGAAGTGATATTTTATATACAATGCACTGTCACTCTTGCCACCAAAGTGCACGCAATACTTTTTTCTCTCTTTATTTCCCTCTCACTATGTCTTAATGTTGTCCAAAGTTCCATGACAAGGGTGAAGGGAGATTATTCGGCAGGGGGGCCTGATAGTGCTGGTGGTTTGGTTTGTGTAACAGTGGGGGCAGTTGTTTCTCGATACCTCTGACATGCTGACGGCAAGTGGACCTTCCTCAGCTTCACCACCTAAAGGTTGGGGAAGGCAGGCAGGGTGGAGAGGGAGCACCCGACTACATATGGAAACTTCTGAGGTGCCTGTGTGTGGTTTCTCCTCCAGGTGGTGCCTCCTTCTACTGCATTTGCACCTGGAGCACACAGCAATTTCACTGAAACTGAAATGAGTTACTGTTCCTGCCAAGTTGCTAACACTGTCTGTGATTTTGCTTTATAATCACCTCTTAATGGTCCAATTCCTACACTGACTTTCCTTTGTATATTCTGTTCTTTTTTCTTCTTTGTTTCATGTTCACCGTAATTCAGTTGCACTCTTTCTGTTAGTTTTCATGGTTAATTAATTCCTAAACTCATGCTCTGTGCATGGCCTTGATTTTCTTCTTCACTATATACGTACTAAGGTCAACTGTAATGTTTAACAGAAATAATGTTCTGTATTGATGTATGAATTTTCCTGCCTTCCCCAAAACCACAAATCCTTAAACTTTCACCAAACTTTCCTACAAGCACTGTTACTGAGTTAGTGCTCGACAACCAGACAATGAAGTGAATAATTTCCACTGAAATATACAAAATTGTTTGACGGGACCTCAAATACATATTGTACTCATCTATCTTCTGAGGAACACTGGCGTTAGTGAAGCAAGATGGACACTGAAACATAGCTTGAATCAGATTGAACCAACTCATGAGACAGTCACAAAAAGACAAAAACCTTATTGCAACTGATGAGGAAGATGCTCTGTCAGTGCCATATTCTGGGTGCCTAGAGAATTGCCAGTCATTCTAAAACCATCAGTTAGGTTGCTGGAATGCAGCAAAAGACGCAGATGGAGAGACATGACAGTAAATTTTGTTAAAATTTGAATTTTGTATTGTGAATAATGGCACTCATTAGTGTGTTGCAAGAAAATTTAATATTAACATAGTATCATTGGATTTGATTTCTCCATGAAGCATAGACATCCTAACTGTGAAGATATAAAAGAGATATTGGACCACCAGGTATATTTATTACATATGCCCTCTCAAAAGGAGTGATTCTAAACCAAACACTGGATTTGGATACAACTACTGTCAGTTCAGAAATGCTTTTTTTTTCATTAGTTATAATGCAAACATGCAAATAATATAAATACATGTCTGAGCCTTTAAAGTATTCCAGCCTGAATTACATTGAAAAAAGAAAAGCAGAAATGCTGGCTAACTTACTTCATGCATAGGTATATGGAAAATCGAGAAGGTTAAAATTCGGAAATGCTTTTTCTGATCTTGATGCAAGATACAACAAAACACACTAGTTCAGAACTGGAGTAGCTTGTCACCAATCTGCATAATTGCGGGTCCCACTGCCAAAATCATACAATCTAATGATTTAGGCAATTCATTAAATCTGTTAATCCGGGGTCTTGCTATTTGTTGAAGGACACTTTTTGTCCACTATGAGAGAGGCAAAAATCAGGTCGATACAACTCACCAATTTTTAACAGCTCGCCAAATAAAGGTAAATCACATAAAAAAAAAACCTTTTTATGGAAAGATTTCCTTTGGATAAACAAGTGTGAGTCCATTTTGCATGTTCTAAAGAAAGTGGAATTAAATAATAGCAGTTTGCCTCAAAATATCATTTATTCACTGTCTTGTCTTATTTCAAAATATTTTTAGAGCTTACGCAGAAATTCACAACAAGCATCAATTGCCATGGCTACCTCATACACATTGCAAGTGTTACAACCCAAGAAATAAACTAATTATGATGCTTGCTGTCCAAATTTCTCACATACATATCTGACTTTAACACAGTTAGGTGGTCCTACTCCTTGGTATGTTTAGCAAGGTTATGTGACATGAATAGCTAGACAAATTCCTTGGAGACAGTGGGTGCACATTTCAATATGGAAAAAACATTATGTTAGTCTCTTAAGTATATCTCAACTATGACTAAAACCTGGTGTGGTTTTTATTCAGGCCTGCAAATAGGCAGGAAAATCGTGTTGCCATGCGCAGGGCTCCAGTTACAATTTCTAATAGAAAGACTGGAGTTTGAGCTTTGTACGCCCTGTCTATTTGTACCAGCTATTGAGCTGTTTGACCCACAGCTTCTAAAGGAAACTCTATTTGGTCAGGGGGAGAATCAAGGTTCTCCTTTGATCAACAAAAAACATTGATTCCCCATCTTCCAAGTGAACAGCAGTGGGGAAGCCTTTTGGTGATTGCAGCTCACTGGTGAGTGTGTACAAGGATGTCTACATTCAGTCACAGTCCATGGCTTCAAACGTTGACTGTGATTAGTGCTGGCCCTGTCAACCTCTTGCTTATTTGAAAGTTTGAACATGGTCCTCATTGTCAAGGCACAGCGTGAAATGTCTGAAATAGAAAAAATGGTGAACAGGAGAATGCCGAAATACTTGGAGACTGATGTTCTGATTTTGGTTACTGGGACAAATAGCTCTGGTCAGGAAATGTTTGGATTTGGCAGATTTGCCTTGGATCAAAATACACTGAAACATTTGGTTTCCACGCTGCTGCTTGTGACGTGTGGACATTGTTGGAGTGAGTGCAGGATAAAGTCTTGACAGCCAACCCTGCAGAGCGTGGGTGCCCATTAGGGCTGTTTAGAAGCCTCGCAAGCAGTCCCCAGGTCTTTGCCCTAGTTGTTTTAGAAGCTATTAGGACATCTGTCCTTTACACACCTTACAACTCACCCCCTCCCTCCCCGGGTCAATCTCTCCTAGACCCTCCCCTTCATGTCAGAATTAGAATTGGTTTAGAAAAGTTTACAACATTGCCATTCACGGCACCATATAAGGTACCTAGGTACAAAATTCTAGGCAAAGTGTAGAAAAATAAAGAATTAAGTTAAAAGTTCAACATTATAGTTCTTGTCAGTATGAAGAAGTAAATAAGAAATAAAGCTAAAAATTTCAAATTACGTCCTCTTTAGCCATGGGCCTGCAGTCGCTCCATGCTGGGCTGTCCTCATTGGGGCTCGATCTCTTGATCTCTCTGCCTCTGCACTGCCATCTTGCCGCTGACCGCCATTCTCTCTCTCCCATGCTGGGCTTGATCGCTCGATCCCTCTGCTTCTTCACTGCCGTCTCGCCGTCGACCGCCTTCCGCGTTCATTAGCTGCCTCACCATAGACTGCCAAAGTCCCACTCTGGTGCCGCTCCAGATATCAACTCAATGCTAACACGTTCTCCCCACCCACACCCTTTGCCCCTTACCCCTTTTGTGCTAACTCATTGTCAATTCACTCACCACCAACTCACATTGGTTCCTCATGCCCTCTCTGTCACCTCTGTTGCCTCCTGACAATCAAAGTAGTCCAGTAGTTTTTTTACTCTCACTGTCAGCTGCAGCCTGTTTCTGTTTTAACTAATTCATGAATAGGGCATTTGAAAGTCTTCAGCTCTTGTACTTCTCTTGAGACTGTATGTCTACTTGATGAATTTTTGAATTCAGCACTGAATCCAAACAAGTTTGGGTTTTCCACCTGCGAGGATCATTATCCCGACAGAACCAATTGGATCTGCCAGAAGTAAGGGTGAGATTTCCACATCTGAACCAAGTTTGCCATTTTAAAATATCTATGTTGTCTTGCCAACTTCATGAAAATCTAACCTGAAGTTCATTTTTAATTAACTGTGTAGAGATGTCTTCACTCTCCAAACTCAGCAATTCATTGTTTTCACAAATCATTCATAAAAACTGTTTTTGAGACGTTACATTAATGAAACTAAAATGAAACATACACCATTTAAAAATAGATGTGCTGGTCAGAATAGGTGAACAGTGACAAATGGAATTTAATCTTGAAAATTAAGAGGTGATGCATTTTTGAAGGACTAACAAGGCAAGGTAGCACACATTTAATGGTATGATCTTACAAAGTACCCTAGGATCAGAGGGATGTCAGTGTGCATGTTGATTGATCCTTGAAGGTGGTAGAACAGGTAGATATGGTGAGTAAGAATGTATTAAGGATACTTGGCTTTATTAGTCAAGGCATTGAATTCAGGAGCTTGGGGGTTATGAATGAGCTGTGTATCACATTAGTTAGGCCACAACTGCAGTACTGTGTACAGCTCTAGTTGACACATCATAGGAAGGATGTGATTGCACATGAGAGGCCGCACAAGAGTGTCATCAGGATGCTACCAGAGTTAGAGTGATTCATCCATGAAGAGACACAAGTTAGAGTGGAATTGTTTTCCTTAGACCAGAGAAGGCTGAAGTTGCATTTGTCTAAGGTTTACAAAGTTCTGAGGGGCATAGACAGGGTCGATATAGAGAGATGTTTCCCCTTTGTAGAGATGTCCATAACTAGACAGGGCATAATTGAAACTGTGTTCCAATATATGGGCTGGCTTCAGTGATCATTTACTGACTGTAAAATTATTGCTGCTGCTCAAAAGGCAAGCAGTCTTTGTTCACAGAAGCAGACACAGCTTTTGTTCTGTTTGTGTTTTCTTCACTTTTTGGTGAAGTTCATTTGTTGGTGAATAAAAGCGAACATTTTCAACCATTTGAATGTTTTCCAGTATGTGGTGATCCTGCATTAAACTATGCGAAGATGTTAGGCTACAGTGGGCATTGGGGGAAAAGCAGCACTCCCTTACACAGGGTTCTAAGATTGGATAATCTAAGGCGTAACCTGTGTTGCTTGGCTGTTAAGTAGCAACGAATAAACAAATATGCATTTGTATCTGCAGTGAAGTATCAGCCATGTCACCTGCGTAGTTTCAGAATAATTTCTTACTTCTTACTCCATGAGCTGTCAGATGACTATGCTCAATCTGCAATGACTAGTGACGTGGTCGGGTATGCTTGTGACCAGCATTTACATCCCACATTGGTGGACACTGCATGCACTTCACATGCAGTGTACTATGTTTACAGGTGACTTCAACCTGTGGTTGTGACCACTAATGACCAACCCCCCATGACCTCTACTGCACTATCATCTCCACCCTGCCCCTTGCATACTGACATTCCCCCCTTCACAATTATTGTCCATATCCCATTGTGCTACTTCCAGACCCCGCAATTAACTGCCACAAATTTTGTATCACAGCAGTGGCTCCTGATAAACCCACTTCACTTTCAATGAGCTGACCCTCAGGACTGACTGTGGCCCAAGTCCTGTCCTAAATGATGAGTAAGTGGATTCCTGCCTGATTTCTGTGCAACTCCCAAATTAAATTACTGTGATGTCCCAGGTTGGTTGCACTGAACTCATGGGACTAACTGTGGCTGACTCCCCAGATTGTCATGATAAGAATCCCTGACCTAGAGACCTGAAGCAACTGACCGTGTCCAAACTCCCGGGCTGATATTGGATGATTCTCTTGACTTATTGTGCCTGGACCTCTGAGTGAAGGATGTCTTACTTGTCCTGACTGAGGTCTACATCTCTTAGACTTTGAGACATGGCCACACCATGCCACATATTCTGCTTACACATGGTGCTGGCATGAAATTGACATAGCATGGTTATATACAGCAGTATGTCCTTGACTACACGCTGCTGATAACCATGACAAGTGCTGAAATGCAAGTCAAAGCACCTTCTCATTCCTGGCTGAGGGGACCAAACACAACATGGCAATGCAAGACAAGGCAGAGATGCTACGAGCACTCAAGTCAGTGCATAATGATTGACTGCGAAAAGAGCAAATGAGCAGCCCTGATACGTACCTTGGTTAGATCCATGGATTAAGTGCCTGGCCCTGTGTGGAAAATGTCTTGTCAGCAGCATTATACTCAAAGGGGTTAGTGCACTCCAAAGTGCATCATTGAAGTGGGAAACTGCATTATAAATAGGTCAGAAATGTCCCTTGAGATTGCAATGAGGTTGGTGCACATCCATACCAATCTCCGTGAACAGGATGATCACACCCATCAAGTGTGGCCACAGAGGTTATTGACTGAGGTGCAAGATGAAAGCCCGGGGAGCCAGTGGTGAGCTGAAGATACAAGTACTCACTCTGAATTTCATGACCATTTTTGTCACCAGCCGGCATGTAGGAGAATAGTGAAGTATATGACAGTGAGGTGAGAGAGTTTATAATGACATGCTAATACATGCAAATAGACGCAAATTGATCTCTCATCATTCACTTGGGAAATTCCTGTCTCACCATTCAAACCCGGTTGCAGAATCAGCCTTTTATTTCTCAACGTCACTTTTCCAATCACACCTTATGTTACCAACTGACCTACCGATGCCCACATCTTTAGAGGCTGGAAATATTCTGCCAATCTTCCTGATTATCCTTAACTGCAAGGATTGCAACTGTTCATGTTTTTTGACATTTTTATTTGTTTGTCCATACATATATCACAGAGCCAGGTTCTTAGTGAGATTGATCTTTTGAAGTTTATTTAATACTGTTTGCACAGTTTTAAAAAAAAGAGACTCGTACAAACAGTCTGGGTTCTGTGTTGACTGATGTTACTCTATATTACAACACAGATGACTGACTTAAGACACCACACTAACACCATGACACACAGAGAATGATGAAAGGTGAGACAGGTATGTATCCGGTCAGTGTCATATGACTGTCTTAACTGCACTGGAACCTATGCCATAATGCAACAAAGACCATATTTCCACCACAAGACCCGGGCATATGTCAAAACATTGTCCAGGTTTTCCTGCCTGCTGTTTTGTAATCTTACCATTCTAGCTCTTAATCTCTTAAATCAACATGGCCCCAGTGTTTTAAGTATAATTGACACCAAACCTGTTTTCATTGCACTTAGCCCATTTTCTGCTTAACTCTTCAAACTAAAAGTTGTATTTTAATACACATGATCTATGTTCACAACGCCATTCAGAGTATACATTCCAATGTTTCTTTCCTTGCTTATCCCTGGGCTAGAATAATCCTGCTAGGTTTAAGAATCTCACTGTGAGGCTGAATTGTGGGTCAGACCAAGGCACCATGTGGAAAATGGTCACTCAATGTGATTTCCCATGGAATGACCAGAGGGGGCTCTCAAATTATGTTTTATACTTATAATATTTATATGGAATCATGTGTAAATTTATAACTTGAGGGCTGTGGATATCTGGAACTGACTGTTTGAAAGGTGGTAAGGGCAGGAACTATCGCAACATTTAAGAAATATTTAGACAAACACTTGAAGTGCAAATGAGTACGAGGCTACAGACCAATTGCTGGAAAATGGGATTGGAATAAACAGATGCTTAATGACTGGCATGGACACAATGGGTAGAAGGGCCTCTTTCTTGTGCTATACTAGCTCTACGGATTTTGTGACTATTGCTTAGGGAACAGGCTGTTTTAGGTGTGGTAATGTATAGTGAGACATCATTAATTAATTACTTCATAATGAAGGATCTTCTAGGTAAGAGTGATTATAACATGATAGGATTTCACATTCATTTTTATGGTGAGAAAAGAGCTTCTGAAATTTAAAATATTTAATTAAATAACTGCAATTACAGGATCATGATGACAGAGTCAGCTACAGTGAAATGGAAAAAGAGATTAAAAAGTAAGATGGGGATTAGCAGTCAAATGGACAAATGGATTAAGAAGTAAGATGGTGGATAAGCAGCAGAAGATATTTAAGGAAATATTTTATAACTCAACAAAGATCTATTCCATTGATGAAAAGAAATATTCCACATGAAGGGTTCACCATTCATGGCTAATGCTGGAAGTGTCAGATATGATATCAAAATTAGATGAAGTCCAAATGCTTGGCAAAATTTTCAAAAGCAAGGAAGGATGATGATAAAATGGAGAAAAATGAGAGAAAAATCACAAGAAATATAGAAGTAACAGCGTCAATAAAGATACTAAAAGTAAAAGGGAGCTAAAGCGAGCATTGACCAATTAGAGGATGAGAAATAGTAATAAGGAAGAAGAAAATGGCAGAAACTTTGAATAAGCATTTTCTATCTGTCTTCACAGTGGAAAACACAAAGAAAAATCCACCTAGTAATTAAAAATCAAGTAAAGGGAGGGGAGGATCTTAAAACAATGAGAATAACTAGAAAAAGAGGTTGAAGGTTGATCATTCTCCTGAATCTAAAATGACCTGTGTCTTAAGGTCTTAACACAGCTCACAGTAGAGGTAATAGACACATGGGTGGTAATCTTCCAAAATTCCTTAGTTTCTGGAAAAATCTCAACTTCTGAAAAATGTAAATGTAATTGCTTTACTCGAAAAAGGATGGAGTTAGAAAGCTGAAAACTGTAAATAATTTAGCTTTAATGTGTCATTGGAAACCTTTTAGAATCCATTATTAAGAAACTTTGAGCAGGACACGCAGAAAATCATAGTACAGTTAAGTTGGGGTGGCATAGTTTTGTGCAAGAGAAATCGTGTTTAATGCTTATTAGTCTTTTTTTAAAAAAAGGTAACAGGCAAGGTGAATTAAGAAGAACTTGTAGATTTAATACATTTGTATTTTCAGAAGTCATGCAGTAAGGTAGCACATAGAATACTGCGCAATATTTATGAACATTTATGGTATGGGGGTGAATTATCAGTATGAACAGACGGTTGGGTATCAAAAAGGGAACAGAGGGTCAGAAAAAATGAATGATATTCAAACTGTAACCATTGGAGTGCTAAAAGATCAGTATTTACAATCTATACTAGTCATTTGTATGAAGGTGCTGATTATATTGTAGCCACATGTGAAGACAGGACAAAGGTAGGAAAGGGAGTTGTGAGGATGCTGCAAAGTGTCCACAATTAGATATAGTTTAAGTGCATCAACAAAACTTTGGCAAATGGAGAATAATATTGGAAAATATGGTGTTCTTCACTTTGCCAGGAATAATAGAAAAGCAGAATATTAGTTAAATGGGGATACATGGCAGAATGCCACAGTACAAAGAGATCTGTGTCCCTGTATGTGAATCGCAAAAAGTTAATAAGTAGGTACAGTATATAATTAGGAAGGAAAATGGAAAGTTGACCTTTATTGCAAGAAGTATGAAATTACTGAAGTTTTGCTCCACCAAACAGAGCAGTGGTGAGACGGTGTCCACTGTAGAGTAGAGTTTTGTGAACATATCAACATACGAGCAAGGAGCAAAAGTAAGCCACTCAGCCCTTCAAGCCTTTCCCACTATTTAATAAGCTCATAGCTGATCTGATTTTAACCTCAACTCTACATTCTTGTGTATCCCCAATAATCTTTTATCCTCTTAAATTCAAGAACCTATCTACTCAAAAATACTTAGAGTCTGCATTCACTACCATTATGAGTAGTAATACAACCAAGACACTGTTTACAATGGATGTTGAAGTACCCCAAGCTAAGGACATTCAAAAGAAATGTTCAGTGATTATTTGCATAGCACCCAAAATATAATCACAACAGTCTCTCTCTCATCATCCAAGGTATACAGATATATAAGAAAAGAATGGTTCATAGAGATGTAACACTTAGATTGTTTAAACTGGTGGAAGTCAGAATTACACTGTTTCTCCAAAAAGGTGGTCTGAATATGCCAAGCCTGAAGATTCTCTTTTCAGTTCTCTGAAGGAACAATGGAGGTTACAAGCCTCAAGTAGATTTCATAAAGATACTTCAATAATGGCGGGTTTCTGGCACAAACCTTTTCAGTCAAAACTGTGGTAGAACTTCAGCAGGGAGAAGTATCATATTGCAGGAAGTCAGTACAGGGCTTTGCTGAGCAAAGTGTCACATCTTCGAGGTACTTAGCACAGTCTGACAGGTCCTAGACCCTTGTGGATAAAGGGTATTTTGTATCACAGTCCCATTTTTGTCACGTGACAACTTTACACATATTAGTTAATGACGAAAGTAATTGTCACAAAATTGGTGAATGTAAGGCAGGTATTTGCACGTTCTTGCTGTAAAAAATAATTGCTTCACATCCCTCTTTATTAGATCGCAAATTTACAGATGCCAAGTCTGGGATGACCGTAGTATTTGAGTTTCTACAAATAAGCAGAAAATAGTAACTGCTAATTCCATAACTGATCTGATGTATCCTGATGTCCTTTCAATAGAAAGCCCCAAAAGCCGCTTACATTTTAATTACTTTCCAGAGGCATGTTTAGACATGAGTTCATCCCTGTCTGAACAGGACCCATACAAAAGTTATCTGACCTTCTGTAGTCAATTTTGTCAAGGTAAATTATCCATAGTCCATTCATAGAATCATGGACTTTGCCCCACCGCCATGTCTATGCTGACCAACATACACCAAACTACACTAAACTTCAGTTCTGAGGAAGGGTCACCAGACCCGAAACGTTA
The DNA here is from genome assembly GCA_024137785.1 of Ginglymostoma cirratum. Lineage (NCBI taxonomy): Eukaryota > Metazoa > Chordata > Chondrichthyes > Orectolobiformes > Ginglymostomatidae > Ginglymostoma > Ginglymostoma cirratum. Next base: position 44,683,236 of record JAHRHZ010000019.1, on the reverse strand, counting down.
ACTCTGATGTTTTCTTCATAGATGCTACCAGACCTGCTGAGCTTTTCCAGCGACTTCTGTTCTTGTTCCAAACTACACTAATCCCATTTGCATCCTCTTGGTCCATACCTATTATGCCTTGGCATTTTAAGTGTTCATCCAGATATTGTGACAGTAACTGCCTCCACCACGCTGTCAAGTCCTCTGGGTGAGAAAGTTTTGCCTCAGATCTCTTCTAAACCACTTCTTCCTCACCTTAAACTTATGCCCTCTGGTCTTAGACACATCTGCCATGGGAAAAGATACTCACAATCCACCCTATCTTTGCCTCTCACAATTTTTGTATCCCTCAATCAGATCCCCCTCAGCCTCCTCTGCTCCAGCGAAAACAAACATCCTGGTGAATTTCCTCTGCCCCCTGTCCAGTGCAATCACATCCTTCTGATACTGTGTCGACCGGAACTGCACACAGTTCTCCATCTGTGGCCCAACCAATGCTGTGTAAAGTTCTAACATGACTTCCTTGCTGCCATTCTATGTGGCGGCAAATGAAGGCAAGAATTCTGTATGGCCTTCTTCAACACCCTGTCTACCTGTGCTGACACCTTCAGTGATCTATGGACTTGTACACCAAGGTCCCCTTTGCGATGAATAAATTTGTAAAAATAGGCATATATAAAACATGGTCACTAATAGAGTTTTACAATTTTATTCATTTGTAATTAGAAGTTGAATATCCTATCACTGGGATCAGATGTTAAATTTACCAACAATTGAATTGAATGTGCAGTGAAATATCTGAAAATAAAGAAAAGAGAAAAGTAGTTTAAAACCAAAACATATGAACATATATACACACATGTACAAACAAAGTAGGAGTAGAAGTAGAACATTTAGCCTGTGAAGTGGGCTGCACCATTTTTTTTAAAAAAGATTATGGCTAATCTATTTGTTGCCTCAACTTCATATTCTTGCCAATGTCTGATAACTGTTGATTCCCTCATTATTCAAGAATCTGAGCATCACTGCCTTAAAAGTACTGAGTGACTCTTTGTCTACTATGGAAAGAGAGTTCCAAAGGATCTTAACATCTGCGTGAAACTATTGCTCTATGTCTCCATCTGAAATGGAAGAACCTTTTTTTTTCAACTGTGTCCCCAGTTCTAGTCTCTCCCACAAAAGGCAACACCTTTTTAGCATCATACTTCAGAATTTAACAGTCTATCTCCATGTTTATATAAAATGCTGCTTTTCTGTTCTTCTTGTCAAAGTGGACAAGTTCACACATTTCCCACACTATATTCTTTTTGCCTAACATTTGCCCACTGCTTAACCTATGACTATCCTTTGGTAGAATCCTTATATTTCCTTCACAAGTTATGATTCTACCTACTTTTGTGTCATCAACAAACTTAACAACTACACATTCAGATCTCTGAATCCAAGCAATTGCCATAAATTATGAATAATTGAGGTCCCAGCATTGATTCCTATGGCACTCCATTCATTCATCTAGCTACACTGAAATGATTCATTTATGATCCAGCCTCTTAACTAACCAATCCTCTTTTTAACCTGATATATTGCCCCTACACCATGAGCTCTTAATTTCAATTGTAACCATTGATGTATGCCTTTTAAAATGCCTTCTGAAAATCTAAATATGCTGTTTATCAACACTGTTACTTCTAAAAGACTTAATAAATTGGTCAAAAAGGATTTGTCTTTCACAAAATCATGGTGACTACTTTTGAGATTTTTGAAGGCGAAATCTTACAGGGGTCTCAGCAACGTGAGCCAATGCCAAAATGTATGGCAGAATTGCATGACTAGGGTGACAAGGCCCATCTCAATATTAGGAACAACCCATGCTTTTCACAACTGGTATGGTGAAATTCTGACCAAGCAGCAATGGTTTACCACTTGCAGGTGATCATTTATTGTCAAGCACCTTGGTAACAAATGTGAAGTGATGCATTTTGGGAGGTCAAATCCAAGAGGATAGTATTAAGGATCCTTAGAGAATGTTGGGATGCAAGTCCATAGCTTCCCGAAAGTGGCAAGGTGGTAAAGAAGTTGCTCAGTATGCCTGCCATCATTGTTTGGGTCATCAAGAATAAAAATTGGCAACTCATTTTGCATTTATATAAGACTTTAGTTAGGTCACATTTGGAGTATTATGTGCAGCTCTGGCTGCCATGCTGTAAGAAGCATGCAGAGGCTTTGAAAAGGGTACAAAAGAGGCTTACAAGGATGTTGCCTGGATTGGAGTGTATTAGTTATAAAGGAGAGTTTGGACAAACTTGGATTGTTTTCACTAGAGCATCGGAGACTGAGGGACTACCTGAAAGAAGTACGTAAAATTATGAAACATGTGGACAGGGTGGATAGTTAGAGTCTTTTTCCTTGGATGAAAATGCCAAATTCTAGGGCAGGGTTGGAGGAGGACGGAGGAGTGCATACAATTAAGCTGAGAGGGGAAAGTTTAAAGGAGATGTGTGAGGCAAGGCTATTACACAGAGAATGGTAGGTCCTGTAATACGCTGCCAGGGAGTGGTAGAAGCTGATACAATAGCAATGTTTATAAGGCAGTTAGACAGACACATAAGCAGGCAGGGAGTAAAGGGATATGAACCATATGCAAGTAGATGGGGTTAGATTAGATTGGCATTATGGTCAGTGCAGACATGGTGGGCCGAAGGGCTTATTCCTATGTTCTGCACTTCAGTTCTGCATTTCAGGATGTGCCAGCAACTATCATTGTAATACTGCAGCAAGGAGACTGTGCACTCAAGAACACACACCCAGCTCAATGACCTGACCAGGCAACACCTCTCCGGTGTTCACTTGCTCTCCAAGTATTCAGTCACTCCATATCCACCCAGATGCTCACAGATACCTGCCTTGGATTGCCTTATTGTGCCTTTTTCTGCTTTGACCTCTCAGCCAGAAACACCAGGTTCACAGTGCTGCTGTCTTGGCCATTCCATTTAGCATAGACACAAAGCCAGGAAGCTTCCATCATTGTCAGTAGGCCTCAGTTAAGTCAAGGAGATAGCTTTTGCTCAGGGATTTCTGGCACAGTATGTCTTTGGCAGCTCCTGATACTAGTCCAGGGCCCACATAGGGCAGTCAGAATTATCATCCTCTCCTCACACCACCCGTCTTGAGTCTTTCTGCTCTGTTGTGGACTGTTTTCCTCATAAAAGAGAGAGAGTCACATTTTAAGGGAAATGAAAGTTGGTGGCGCAGCTATTACTGTTGAAGCAGGTGAGGTGTCCTAAGTGAATGGCTAGGCTGTGCAGAGGGCATGCAGGATTAATGGTGTCAGTGACTGGGATATGTGAGAGCGAATGGGGAAGATGTAGCAGACAGTGGTGAGAATGGTAGACCATAAGTCTTGGTTGGATCTGGGTACAGTAGCAAAGTTAGAATGAGTTTGATGTATCAGAGAGAAGATAGTGAAGCCTAGTCCACTGGAGTAGAAAAGGAAATTGAACCTTTTTCCTACAGTGCTGATGATTCCTCCAGATATCTGAACCTGCTTTAACCCTGGTGGCAATAATGGTTACATGGTCTGGTGTTGTGGTCACAGTGCTGGTCCTGGGGGAGGAGGAAATCCTGCTTTGTCACTATCCCATCCGATTGGGCCTCCAAGATTCTCCCTATCAAGCAGAATGCTGATTTCTCCCTGTCTGCCATGGATGATAGAAATATCAGGAACCATGCAGAGCAGCTTTAGACTGACAATAGTTGTCCAGGTGCCCAGTGAGCTCTGAAATTTGAAGTAAGTGGAAAGGATACTGGGTGACAAGATATTCCAGGAGTGGAATATTCCACCCCCCAGGTGTGTCAGATAGGGTGGAAATCAGTTGTGAGAGGATTTTAGTGAACCAGCTTTTTTTTTTAATATGACATTAGACAACGGTTACATAGTCATGATTAGACTAGTTTTTCATTCCATTTTTTTTTTCTATTGTGTTACAATTCCACCATCTATCGCAGTGGGATTTGAACCAATGCTCACAGAACATAGCCTGAGGCTTATGGATTACTAATCCAGTGATGTTACCACTACAAAAGAAAGGTGGGGTCATTAATTCATAAGACAAGTTTAGTATGATACCTCTAGAGAACATACGAGGCTTCATGAGTGAATCCCTCCAACAAGCCCTTCACAATTCACACTTAATTGAAAAAAATTCAGCTCTAATTGTCCTACTATAATCTGCAAAATAATAGAATAACTGAATCAGTGTATGGTAGGGTACCTAATCAAAAGATAAGAATTTGTCTTCAGATAGCAGCTATCCTTGATTCTGCCATTCACGCATTCTCTAGATCTATCTTTTGTTTCTTCATTTGTCCCATTAATATTCTCTTTGGCTCTGGACCATCACTCCCTTTGTAGTGATAACATCACTAGATTACCAATTCATAAATCCCAGGCTAATGTTCTGAGAATTTGAGATGTCATCTCGCCATGGCAGATATTGAAATTTGAAATCATTTTAAAAATTGGAATTAAAAGCTAGTTTAATTGTGACCTCATAACCACTGTGAATTGACATTTAAAAAAACACCTATCAAATTTACTAATCTTTTTTAGGGAAGGAAAGCTACCATCCTTACGTGGTCTGACCCACATGTGACCCTAGACCCACAGCGATATGACAAAACAGAGAATTGTGGATTCAGGAAACCTGGAACAAAAACAGAAATTGCTGGAGAAATTCAGCAGGTTGACCATTCTGAAGAAGGGTAACTGAACTCGAAACGTTAACTTTGTTTTCTTTGCACAGATGCTGCCAGGCACGCTGAGTTTCTCCAGCAATTTCTGTTTCTGCAACCACAGAAGTATAGTTTGCTCTTTACTGCCTTCTGATGGAAGTTAATGAGCAACTCAGTTCAAAGGCTGTTAGCATTGCACAGCAAATGCCAGGCTTGCTGGTGATGCTTACATCCATGCAAGACTAAAAGAAAATAAACATTTATTCTCTCCTGTCATTTTCCTTTCTGTTCTCTTACACCCTACCCGCTTAAAGCTGTTTCAAAACTATCACATGTTTAACTTTTCCAACTTGTGACAAAAGTAATTGACCTGAAGCATTAAATCTGCTTTTTCAGCCACTAATGCTGCCTGACCTGCTGAGTACTTTCAACATTTTCTGTTTCTATTTTAGATCTCCATGAACTCACAGAATTCTATTTTCTGTTTGTTGCTGTCCATGAGTATTTCATTTTCATATTCTCGGCAAATGATGCAATTATAAATCTCTACAAATGATATCAATATGTCAATCATTCATTCAAGACCCGGTTAGTTATCTCCAATGACAGTAATAATCAAATCCTAGCTTGAAAGCCATCCACTTCAGCCAAAACTATACAACAGGATTCCTAATTACAATCAATTAAATTGTGAATGTCTAAAGAACATCAATGGCAATTTATAATATATTATGAATGTGGAGAAGTGTTAATGTTCACCTAAACATAAAATTTTGAAAAGTGATGATTATTTTCTTTGTACCAACATATTGGTATCATAAATTGTTGACTTGTCCATAAAGCCACAGAATCATACAGCATTGACAGAGTAACTTAGCTGATCAAAGCAGCACTGACTTTCTGAGAGACCCATCATTTTTCATCCTACTTCCCACTGTTTGTCCATATTGTAGGCTCCTCTCCTCAAATATCTATCCAACTTCCTTTTAAAATAATTATGGAATCAATTGCCATCACCTTTTCAGGTAGCGAGTTACAAATTCCAACAACTCTCTGAGTGAAAACCATTCTCCGGTTTTCTGTTATAATTCTTTTACCAATGAGTCAGGGACCTTTGGTTGTTGATCTACTTGCCAGAGGAATAATCTTTCTCTATCCACTCCATAAAATCTTCTCATCACCGTGAAAAAAAAATCAGTAACTTCATAATCATCCCTGCCCTCATTATAACCAAATTCCATCAAATAAATAAACAGAAAGAACTGGAGCTGTTGGAAATTTGAATCAAAAACAGAGTGCTTGAGAAACACTGCAGATCTGGCAGCATCTGTAGAGAGAAAAAAAGTTAACATTTCGAGTCCAATGTCCAGGGTTGAAATATTATCCAAATTCTCTCTCCTTGGTAAATCTCCCTGGTGCCCTTTCAAAGGCCTGTCCATCTTTCCTATGGTTCTTGTCCAGAATTGTTGGTGAAATCTGAAATAACTGCACAGAGGCTGGTTTCCCATCACCAAGTCACCCTTTATTTACTTGTGTACAGTACACTGGCTGTGGCCAGCCAGCTTGTAATCAGCCCCCTGAACTGAGGAGATTCTAAATACCTGTTTATATTGGTCAGCCAGGGCTTCCTGATTGACCGACATTAAAAATCCCAGTCAAAGATCTCGTAGTCAATGAGATCCACCTAGTTCCAATCACTACAACATCCCAGCCAATGCCTATCAAATAATTATATTCTGACATGATCGGCTTGCCTTAATATTCTATACCTCAATGTATAATCAAAGATAATCTTTTTAACATTAACTTATGAAGTTATCCTGCCACCAATATAGATTTGTTCATATGGACAAAACATCTATCTACACTTGTCAAAATTGTGTTGTATATGATATAAATATTCTCTTAATGTACCCTCTTTCAATACTAATCCTCTCCTTTCACATATTAGCTTGGGAGTTTTCTTTTTCCTTATTCTGAGTCTTGATAGGAGATTTTGTTCTATTTAGAATTACTATCAGCTGTTAATGTGCTTTTTTTTATATAATACATGAGGAAATTGTAAAGGATCCACTTTAAAAAACATGGCATAACAAGTACAATTTTTATATTGCTAAAGAGAGGCAATAGCCTAGTAGCATTACTGCTCGACCATTAATCCAGTAACTCAGCTAATGTTCTGGGGACCCGGGTTCAAATCCTGCCATGGCAGATGATGGAATGTGAATTCAATACAAATGCTGGAATTAAGAGTCTAATGATGACCACAAATTCATTGTCAATTATTGGAAAAACCTATCTGGTTCGCTAACGTACTTTAGGGAAGGAAATGTGTCATCCTTACTTGGACTGGCCTACCTGTAACTTCAGACTCACAGCAATGTGGTTGACTCTGACCTGTCCTCTGGACAATTAGGATGGGCAATAAATGCTGGCCTATCCAGCAATATTCACATCCCGTGAGTGAATAAAAAAAAACTGGACTAGTAATCCAGAGTAAGAAGTTCTCCTGTCCTTGTCATGTTGGTTTAAGAAGCAAGATTATGTAAAAAAAGTCTTCAAAATCTGCAAAAATTGTGCAAGCTTTGTTTCAATATAATCTGCAGGACCTTAATTTTAGAGGCAACAATTTTATTTCATCCCCTTCCTTTAGATATCCAAAGACATGTTACATGGCAAAGTAATTGAATTTTTGTCAGGCTTCAGGCTGTTTTGTAACCATTACACAGAAGGTGGGAAAAAGTGATTTGGGGTGACCCATAATACCCTTTTTCCATGAATTACTTACCTAGCTCAATCCCCTGGTGACAAATCCAGGTAGCTACTGTGAGTTTAGATTCTGTCATGCTTTCAAAGCCTGTTAGTGTACAAGCATGGTTTCAATTTCAAGGAGATCAGGCTTTATTTATTTATAGCCTGAAGTCTCCATCTCCAAAACTGTTGATAGGCAAGCTTTATACAAGCAAACTACTGCTAGTTTGTGGGACATCTGAAATAACAGCAAAACATACTGGAAATATTCAGCTGGCGAGGCAGCATATAAGGACAGAAATAATTAATGGGACTAAATTTGTCCATTTACAAATAACGAGTAGTGGCAAGGGAGTTTCATGGCGTCCAGTCTACCATAGCCCAGGCTGAATTTTCTCATACAAATCTTCCTTTTTTCATCTCACTAATTATTCAGCTGAGCTGTTGGGAGTGTTTTATTGTGAGATCCTCCTGATAGGCAGAAGTGAGTGACTGGCTTATGTGCCTCTCATGCCATATTTAATACTACCGCAGATGCTGCCAGCCAGGAACTACTTTCCAAAATACAATGTTCAATCCTAAAAATGCCACAGAGGAAAGGCAAGCTCTTCCAGGACAGGGATCTGCAGGTGCTGATGGATGCGATAGTAGAGAAGAAGGCAGTCCATTTTCCTGCTGACCGCCATAGAAAAACATACCAATGCATCCAGCCAACCTGAACAAATGTTTCAACGCAACTTAGTGCTGTGTTCCACATCAAGGGGAGTGCCCACCAATGTCACAAGCTGGCCTCTGACTTTCTGCAGTCTGCAAGGGTAACTACTACCTCATAGCAAACTCGGCCACTGCACACATATCTCACCAAGGCTCATGGATTTTAGCTGTCACTATTGCATGGATCATGTCCATTCAAAGACTCACACCCACCTCATTCTCACAAGCAGCTGTTCCTTCATGCCCTCTATGCTTCCTAGCCATCTATTGAAGACATCTCACCACCTCTCCTGTTCATACATGACCACAAACTGCTGCTGCATGCACTTTTAATTCCTAAACTGCTTACATTTGATCTGCTGGACTGACAGTGATCAAGCCCCCCATAGTGTCATCTGATGAGCTCCCTGCTGCAGTATCAATTAATGGACTGCAACCTCCATTCACCCTACTAAGGACTGTTCCACTCTGACTTGTATTTATTGCCATTTGGTTGAAAAACACATAAGCTGTTATCATTTGTTGCAACTCTGCCATTAGTGTATTAGATCTCCTGTCTGACTGACAGACTGACTGTTCAGTGACCCACAATCACAAGCTGCCAACATAATCTACAGAACTATAAAGCATGCTATATCACAGACCCCGGCAGACTGTTAACTCAGTGTTAAAATCAGTATGCACTGAGTAAAAAACGTGAAGCAGGCAAGGATTGGTAACATCCAAATAAGTCCAAAAGTGAGTCAGTGCTAAGCAAGGTAAGAGCCGTAAGATGCATATATAAGATGCAAAAGCGTCCTATGCACATGCATGAGATGAGTGGTGGTTCCTACTTACAAAATGACCTGATTGAAGTGTCTGTCCATTCCAAAGTTAAGTGCATAAATCCTGAGGTAACGTCTGAATTGATTCAAGAGCAGGCATCATGATACAGTGAAACTGGTGGCACGTCACTGTGAGGTTATGTGGACAAACACTCAAGGAGGATGGTGGCTATTGTGCATTCAAGAACATTTTGAGTAAGAAGCAATGATGTAATCGCTGGGATAGATATTCAATGAGCTGCAGCCACCAGATATCCGCTCTGTTTTTCCTGCCATGAAAAAGCGTGCCTCATTTCTCAACTGAGAAGATAATTGGAAGTGGGCTGTAAATAGAATGAGTCACTCTTTAACTTAATACAAATACATGGAAATAAGATTGTTACCACTCAAGGGTGAGATTCTGAAGTTATCATTTGAGGCTTGAGGAGAAAATTGGGAAAACGTTCACAATAATTTATTATTCTAGCCCCATGTAATCACTGCATTCAGCATCATTCTTGCCACACCAAAGAGGGGAGAATTCTATTCAGTATTTTATGCTTTCATCAGAATAGATGAAATGAAGAAATATAACAGGTTTCAAATCTGTAAAAACAGAGTTAGGATAGGAAGGGAAAAAGGAAGATCAATGATAAATTAGAGGGCAGGGGAGATAAATAATGTAACATTGCATGATGCAAAAGCCAAAAGAGAATGGTAATGGGTATCACAGACAGATAATGCTTTTATTCAGGTGAGATGTCAATGTAAGAGGAGCAGTTACCTGAATGCCACTTGGAGAGGTACAGAAAGAAACAAGGCAGCAAAAAATAAACAGGATAAGATGGAGACAGAGATTATAGTCTAAAATTGTTGAACTCAGTATTGATTTCAGAAGGCTGTAGAGTACCAAGGCGAAAGTTGAGCTCCTGGTCCTTGAGCTTCCACTGAGCTTCATTAGAACTCTGCAGCAGGAAATGGAGCTAAAGGTCAGAGAGGAAGCAGGGTAAAGAATTAAAATAGCACATGACTGGAATGTTGGGTTCATGCTTCCAACTGAATTGAGACGGTCCACAAAACAGTTACCCAACTCTGTTTGGTCTCCCGAATGTAGAGAAATCTACCTTGTGAACAGCAATGGCAGTATACCAACATTGAGAGAAGTAGAGGTATATTGCTGTAGCCCTTGGAAGAAGTGTTAGTTTCTTGGACATTGAGAAGGGAGGCAGTGAAAGGACTGGGATGGCAGCTTCTGTGCTTGAGTGGAAGGGGTTGCTCAGGATGAAAGAGGAGTGAATCAACGTATCATGGATGGAATGATCCCTCTGGGATAATTTATTAAAACTTTCGGGCCATGGAGAAACCTTGTGAAGATATCATGGAGCTGCTCCTCATTGGTTGTTAATAGCACATAGTGGGACGAGTAAAGGAAGAAGGAGAAACATGTAGAGTGCTAGGCAGAAACCAGAAGACTGACCATGTGGAAAGTACAGGGGAATTGGGTTTAAGAGCTGTGAGGTTATGCTGCAGCTCTGTATAACTCTGGTTAGACCACACTTGGAATATTGTGTTCAGTTCTGGCCACCTCATTATGAGAAAGATGTGGAAGCTTTAGAGAGGGTGCAGAGGAGATTTACCAGGATGCTGCCTGGATTGGAGGGCAGATCTTATGAGGAAAAGCTGAGGGAGCTAGAGCTTTTTTCATTGGAGCAAAGAAGGATGAGAGGTAACTTGATAAAGGTGTACGAGATGATGAGAGGCATAGATAGAGTGGATAGTCAGAGACTTTTTCCCAGTGTGGAAATTACTATTACAAGGGGGCATAATTTTAAAGGGATTGGAAGAAGATATATAGATGTTAGAGGTAGGTTCTTTACACAGAGAGTGGTGGGCGTGTGGAATGCGCTGCCGGCAGTGGGAGTGGATTCAGATACTTTAGAGACTTTTAAGCGACTCTTGGATAGGCACATGGAGGATAGTAAAATGTAGGGTATGCAGGGTAGTTTGATCTTCGTAGGATAATAGGTCAGCACAACATCATGGGCCAAAGGGCCTGTACTGTGCTGTGCTGTTCTATGTTTTATGTTCTGTGTACATGTAAAGATGTACATGGACTACTGACCAACATTAGGTGGTAGAATCCATGGAATAGCCATTCAATAATGTACTAGTAAAATTAAAGCCTAGTATATCACTGAGTACAACGTATTGTACTATTTCGTCTTAATATGTCATGGACAAAGTTATAAAGAACACCCAAGCCTGAAGATAATTCTTGACATGCCATCTCCTTGACCAATCTGACTTGAATCCAAAGTCTTGATGTGGATGTGGCATAACAAAACACAAAAGGGAGAGGAGGAGAAAATATGGTGGTGGCATCACAGTGGAGTGACAAAGGATGACCCATTGAATACAGAAGTTGCTGGGTTGAAAGTTGGAGATAAAGGGAACAGTATTGAAAGGGAGGGAAAGGAATGATAAATGAAGTATGTGTGATGTATCTGATATGGTGAAGGGCCCTGTCAGCCACACCATGCAAGAATCCTCAAGGTAAGGAAAAAGGAGAACATTTCTGATACACTAATGTGGATGGTTGCATCTTTGGAACAGATGCATCAGAAATAGAAAAACCAAACAGAGAACTTTTTTTTTAACAGTTCATAAATGGTGGCATTATTAAACCATTAAAAAATCACCTATTTGGCAATGAGACATAATATTGTAATATAGCTAGGAGTGAAACTGCATCTTTTCAAAGTTTTGGTTTGTTTCTGTTTGTCTGGTTCAGGTGCCAAAAATGATAAGGTTCAGAGGACGAATTTTTAACTTGAGTAGCAGATTGAAAATTGAATAACATGGTCACAAAACATGCTCAAAAATGTTGATGGTTAATGTAATAGTGCCATGTGGTTTCAGTTGGCTCATGAATCATATAGAACATGAGTGTAAGGGCTCTTGTGGCACAGTGGTAGTGTCTTTACCTCTGGGTCAGAAGGCTGGGGTTAAAGTCCCAACTTCTCCACAGGGATGTCAGAATGTGTCTGAACAGGTTGATTAAAAATATGTCTGGAACATGAGTTCCAACACTAGTTGAATCTATGATGATAAATAATATTGAAGGCTTATTTAGGCTTCAGCACCAGTGAAGTTTTCACAGATCGGTATCCATAATATTATGTAGCTACAAGAACTTACTAAAGTTGTTGTTGATGTTAATTGGTTATCTCAATCATATAGGAAGATGAATAATAAGTATAAAACTCATTTTTATGGCTTCACCAGCATTTCAACTCCTCTTATCATTACATTCTTGTTGCTGAGAAAACACTGGATGATATTGTTTTAGTTGGTAAAGAGAGTTGAGATGCAGCAAATTATCTACATGACAAAAAAAATGTGGACTCAACTTTGATCTTAAACAAAAAGTGGTACCTCAGCCAAAGTGAGTGCTCATATAATCAATTCCTCAATGAGAAGATATTAAAAGAACATTCAATTTCAAGTTTTTTTTCTACTTATCTCTCTAGGTACTATCACCATTAACAGCAAGCGTTCACCATACATGGCGCATGGGGAGAGTGAAATTCTGGACCTGGATGATGACTTGTATTTAGGTGGACTACCTGAGAACAAAGCAGCTCTTGTTTTCCCAACAGAAGTATGGACAGCTCTTCTTAACTATGGATATGTAGGATGTATCAGAGACTTGTTCATTGATGGCCAAAGCAAAGATATACGGAGAATGGCTGAAATCCAAAATGTGGCTGGAGTTAAACCTTCATGTGCAAAAGAAGGTCCAAAGCAGTGCCTTAGTAATCCATGCCGAAACAATGGTGTTTGCAGAGAAGGCTGGAACAGGTACATTTGTGATTGCTCTGGAACTGGATTTCTTGGCAAATCTTGTGAGAGAGGTAAGCAGGACATTTGAACCACAATAACATGGGTTTTATTTGTTTCTTTTTACAAAAAAATCCGGATGCAAAAAACAAATGAGGTTTCCTTCTCACCTAAATTTTTTTAATTTCTATTTGTTGTGCAACAGAGTTTATCATTGTGTAAAATTTGACAAGCGTTTTTATCTTACTGGGTATGCAAGCACTTTTATGTATCATTTCAGAGGGTTGTTTAATAGCCAGCCTGTATTGTTCTGGGATTGTGCTAATGCTGCAATTCACAGGAGGACTTGAGACATTAGCACAACTTGTCTTAGCCAATGAAAACGTTTCTCCTATTATACAGTTGCTGAGCAGTATCAGTAGTACTTATGATGAGAATCCCATTCATCTTGCATGAATTATGATGTCTTGAAGTGATTAGTTGACATTATGGAAAGAAAAAAAAATCACACCGGAGAAAACTTGTAAGGAGTGGAATACAATTCTTAGAACGTCTTTCATTCCATTATATTGTTACAGTTTGTTAACTGCATTTTAGAAGAAAGTTCTTTGTTGACTGTTGAATCCTTGCCACAGGTCATCTTGATGAAAGATATATCAGGTATAATTTTTGCCAAGATCCCTTTTCTTGGTGTGGTAGAGGAACACCACCTGCTTTTCTAATGAGAAGAGATATTGTCTCAAACAAGATGGAGTTTATTGTATGATAGTAACTAGATACAAGTTACATTGTTACGATAGACTTAGCTACAAGACTATCGTAGAGATTACTAAGTCATAGAGTACTTCCGCAATCAAACAGAACAAAGGGTTGTTCTCCCTCCCGAGATTACCCCATCAAATCAGGTGGTGCTTAATATGTTTCTCAACATTTCCAAACTATCACACACTTATACAAAATTCCAGATCCAGAGTCAAATTGTGTGGAGCCATTGCAAGTCTTGGCCCCTAGCTGGAAAGCCAGTGAGAGCCCCATTGCCTCTTTTTCTGGAAAATACCATGTCAAACACAGACTTTTGACAGGGCTTTCCTGGAATCAAGGGTCTCAAAATTGCTGCACCGAGGAGAACTTCTAGGCCTCAGAGTGCTATTGAGAAATGCCCCCCACCAGCCCCCTAGGACCCACCTGACTCTCCTTAGTCTTCAAAGTATGTCCAAAGCACAAGGACTGTCAACAATCCTGTGGGGGTTTGAGTGACTTGGGCTATGGTGGGATTTGTGGTGGAATTAGACAAGAAGTCCATTGAGGCCTATCTCAACATTGGGAGCATTATTATGCTTTTGGCGAGAAACAAGGTCTGTTCCTCGCTGGGCAGTGGCAAGTTGCCAGTTAAAGGGACTTATTGCTTTGTTAAAACCTTATTAATAGTCCACATTACCTCAGTGATCAGAAAACAGTCAACAAAGAACATTCTTCTAAAATGCGGTTAACAAACTGTAACAATATAGTAGAATGAAAGAAATTCTAAGAATTGTATTCCACTCCTTACAAGTTTTCTCCTGTGTGTGTTTTTTTCCCCTAACGTCAACTAATCACTCCTCTTGAGCGAGCTCTAACAACTTAAAAGAAGCTTGATATCAGATAAGGCAAGGCAGCCAACTTGCTTGGTATTCCGCTCACTGCCTTCAGCTTTCACTTCCTCCACCACTGATGCACAATGGCAGCTGTGCATATCATCTACAATATACACTGCAGCAACTCACTCAAGCTGCTTCATTTGTACCTTACAAACCCACAACTCCTACCACCTTAAAGTGTAAGTACAGCAGATGCATGAGATCGTCATAAGGGTTTCTTTCTAAGCTGTACACTATCCTGACTGGGGAGCAAGCTGCCATTTCTTTACCGTACCAGTATCAAAATCCTGGAACTCCCTCTATAACAATACGGTAGGTGTTCCTAAACCCCATGGACGACAGAAGTTCACCACCATCTACTTGAGGACAATTTGGGATAGGCAACAAATGCCAGCCTAAACAGCAATGCATATATCACATGAATGGATAAAATTGCCATAAATATAAATGGCTGGAATCAGGAATCTGTAAAGAAGCACCCTTTTAAGGTGAGAAGGTAGAGATACAAAAGGGTCCGGGGGGCCATTTATTCACACAGAGGATGGTGAGTGTCTGAAACAGGCTGCCAGAAGTAGTGGTGGAGGCGAGTACAATTTTGTCATTTAAGAAATATTTGGACAATTATATGAATGGGATAGGTTTGGAGGGATATGGCCCAAATGCAGACAAGTAGGTGTAGTTGAACTGTGAAAACTGAGCAGCAAGGATAAGTGGGACCAAAGGGCCGGTTTCCATGCTGTAAACTTCATGACTCTGTGATTCTAAGCAAGTTCAATATAAATACATAATAATAATTCTCACTGAGGCAATCCCTGAGTAGTCTTGTTGCCCCTGAAGATCAGTTGATCTGTTGATCTATTTTCATGAGCCAAACACCTATTTCAACCAAAACCCAGTATTTCCAGCAACATTTTTTTTGCTACCTGATGGTAGTTGTCACTGTGATACAATTGGATGATCTATCTTTGTCACTGTCTGGATGGAGAATATCAATGCTTACAAACTGTGGGCAGAATCCCTTTGGGGGTCTGAATGACTTGGGCTCTGGTGAGATTTGTGGTGGAATTGGACAAGAAGTCCATTGAGGCCTGTCTCAACATTGGGAGCATTTTTATGCTTTTGGCAAGCAACAAAGCGTGTTCCTCGCTGGGCAGTGGCAAGTTGCCAGTTAAAGAGACTTACTGCTTTGTTACAGCCTTATTAATAGTCCATATTACCTCAGTGGTCAGAAAACGGGTACCTGGTGACTTCAGCTTGTCACGACTTGTGACCAGCCTCCATGTGAATCAGCACCAAAAGCATCTCAGGACATGGCCCACGGGCACTGGCTGCACGTTTCCCTTGTCCATGGTCATTGGCATCTAAAACTTGCCAACCCCATACAAACTGCATGGCATCTCTGTTTCATACGTACTTAGGTAGCACTGACTTGCATTGCAGGGTGCACTGGCAACTAGACTTGCAGCAGGACATATTGCATGCAGCGTGCTTATGGACTGGATCAGGCTGCATCTCATTCCCTCTCCTAGTGCTCATTCACTTAACACCACGGCAGCTCAGTGGTTGGCACTGTTGCCTCACAGCGCCAGGGAACTGGTTTTGATTCCTTCGACGACTATCTGTGTGGAGTTTTCACAGTCTTCCCTGTTTGCATGGGTTTCTTCTGGGTGCTCCGGGTTTCCTCCCACAGTTCAAAGATGTGCAGGCTAAGTGAATTGGCCATGCTAAATTGCCCATAGTGCCCAGGGATGTGCAGGCTTGGTGGATTAACCATGGGAAATGCAGGGTTGCAGCGATGGGGTGGTGGGTGGGTGTGGGTGGGTTGCTCTTTGGAGAGTCAGTGTGGACTTGATGGGCTGAGTGGCCTGTTTCCACACTGCAGGGATTCTATGACACTGCCTACCTGAATGTTCGCAGCACCCATTAGTTGGCTTGCCATGCCCATTAGTGCATGAGCACCTCAACCAAAGCCAAAGTCTATCAGGAATGCCGCATTGACTTGCTCAGATGCGCAGACAGGCGGCTGGTCAGTAGGGATCTATCTAGCGAGCAGCGGATGTGGATGACGCCCCAATATATGGGACACCAAGACTATCTAACACCCACAGTAAGTACCAGCTCCCTAACTAGCAAACATGATGCACATGTATTCAACCAAATGGCTGTGTTGGAAACTTTTTTTCAAAATGGTACGCACTTGTGGGAGTTAGGTGTTACTGGCTGCCCGGCATTTTCGATGCCTGTCCTAGGTTGCCTTGAGAAGGTGATGGTGAGCTGCCTTCTTGAACCGCTGCAGTCCATGTGCTGCAGGTAGACTCTCAATGCCCTCGGGGAAGGAATTCCAGGATTAAACTAAGTAGTAGGTAATCCTCAGCCCACTCAAGTAGCGCTGCAGTCAATCAGTGTGTCTACATATCGTCAATCAGGAGCACAGCCTTCACACATTCGAGGACATGGCCACAGTCAATCACAGCTTGGAACGCTGACTTGATCTGGTCGACTGCAGTCCAAAAGTGGGCAATGACTATCCTGTACAGCCAACACGAACACTCAGGAAAGTCACTTACCATTAGTCACAAAACTGCAAGAACAGTGGTCTGATCTGGCCAGTCATGTCTGGGAGCTGCGCATCAAAGTTAGTCAAAGGTTTGGGGCAAATGCAGCCCTAAGCATCCATCCGTCGATTGCTCAAGGCGGGTGGGGGTTTGGGGGGAATGTTTTAGATGTGTGACTGCCAAGAGAGTTGGGGAAGTCAAGGTTGGTGGCGGGGCAGGGAATGGGCATTTTTGAAACAAGGATGGTGACAGGAGAAACTCAGGGTGTGCAGACAATATGCCAAATGGTATTATGGTAAGCTGTTGGAGGGGGTAGTTTTTGTCAGTGATTATCACTGTGACCTCCAGAAGGGGAGCATAAAGGAGCATCATTCAGGTAGGGTCGGCATCATTTCGGTGTAATATCGGGGTTTGAGACAGGGAGGACAGTTACAGATGAAGTTTAACGTGGTGGGTCTCCAAATAGCGGGGATAGACAGAAATGGGACTGTCAGGATAGCGCAGAGTAAAAGGAGGCATGGAGAGAGGGACATGTCAGTTAGGTAAGGGGTCAGTGCTGACAGTTCCAACAGTGAGCTGTATTCTCTGGCATCTCTTGTCATTCTGTAATTGCGAAATGTAACTGGAAAATGGCTGAGACCATCTCCAAGGTGGATAGAGTCAGTATTGCTTTGATGGACAAAAGTGCAAGATCTCGATCTATTGGGTGTTAGGACATGGAAGGGACATATACTTGAAGCATGTGTTTGCAAATTCCAGGTACAGTTCATATGAAAATATTTCTTTGCAGGTACACTGCAGGTAAAGTGAAGATGCCTATTCATCAAAATCATGGTGCCAGTATTCAGTTTGCATTGTTGGTGCAGACTGCAGCCTTTATTAGTTTCCTTTGTGTTCCCTTTTTCTGACTGTGAATAAAATCTCTTGTTTGGACTTGTCTGTTTGAATGCTTGCCTGAATGTGGTGGTCTCCTACTAGGCAATGACAAGATGCAGGCATTGGGACAGTATAGCGGTGACTCAGAGAGGGTGTACAGATAGGCTGTAGCTAAGGACAGGTAAACTGTGTGGTCTGGTAGTGAAACAGACACCAGGCTGAGAGAACAGAGTTGTATGTGTAATGGAATGTCAACCATACCAGCTGTGCACTGTAAGCAGGATGGTTTGGTGGTTTCTGTGCCAATATGCTGCCAGTGAGGGATGATGCCAGATTGCCAATACTTGTCCAGGTACATGACAGCCTCTCAAAGATGGCACAGGTACAAGGGATACTGTCTTGGATATCTGCTGAGTGGTGAGTTGTTTTGGGAGCAGCACATACTAAGATGGGGCTAGAATCAGACCAAAGGGACATCACGGGAGTGGAGCATATAGTTAATAAGGTGCTCTTGGTAAAATGCAGCAAGAAATCTCACCAAAAACTCACACTTATCTGAAAGTCATAAGGCTGAGCCTCATAAGACTTCATAATGAGGTTTCTAATATATCACAATTCATCATATGATGTTTTCACATGCATTATAAAGAGGGTCAAGTATGATAAATGGATCTCTTCTACAGTAATCTATAAAGTAAGTTATGTACCTTAAATATTACAGCTACTTGAAGTTCAAAACAGTGTATGAAATGCATGTTGGCACTTATGCTAATTCAGTGTTGACAATAAACCTGTTCTTTCACAGTAAAACAGCTTGGAATATTAAGAATTTTAACATTCTGTCAGGGTTTCTACTAGTATAGAGTTCAGATTGCAAACAAGAATATATAAAAAGAATTATAGTTTTAATTATATTGAAAAAGTAAGTATATAGAGAATGGTTCACTCTGACAAAACACTGTTCAGGAACACTTACTTGGAGAGTTCTGTGAATTTGCTTGTTTCAAAGTAAATTGGAAATCAGTTCTTTAGCAAAGTAAAAATTGTAATACAAATTGAGAGTGCTGGAGAAACAAAGCAAGTCTGGCAGCATCTGTAAAGAGAAAACAGAGCTACCATCTCAATTCCAGTGAGCCTTTGTCAGAACCCACTGGACTTTGTCTCTGGACCTGACATGTTAACTCAGGTTTCTGTCTTTAAATGCTGCCAGAGCTGTTGTGTTTCTATAACACTGTCTATTTTTGTCTTAGATTTCCAGCATCTGCAGTTCTTAAAAATCCTAATGGTCTGCTGCATGGAACTCATTGGAACTCACCTGATCTTATCCAGCTTTAGCCACAGAATGCCATGGAAATTCATCTCTCACTGCCCTGCACTGTTATATTCGGAGTCCTGCAGAGAACTAATGTTAGCCCTGCTTTATCTTTTATCAACATGCTCCCCGCAACAACACAATCCAAAGACACAAAGCCAAGTTCCACTTGAACAAATGAGCTCTGTTTCACCACTGCCTCGCTTACACCCCCTCCCTCCTATATCCATAAGTGGATGAAATTAAACTTCTTCCAATTAAGCAATTAATAGACCAGAGTTATTGGCCTCGTTTTCATGTCAGAGGTGGGGAAGCCAGGCTGCCAGCAAAAGCAGTTCTCCCTGCAGCAAGCTTCACTGTGTTTGGCCTGCCACGTCACTCACCAGACCCTGAGGCAGGAACCAAGGTGGGACAGCCTATGAGCAAGGATTGGCCTTGGCTGTCATTTTGTTCAAGAGTTATGATGATTCCTTTAAGAGCCGGCAATAGGCCTGAGACTCAGTTCCTCGGACTTAAAAAGGCAGGGCCTCCACACCTCGCCAAGAGAAACCCCATCAAAATGGATGTCAGCTCCAAAGGTTGGTTGTTGCATTGATTTGCCCCCTCTTCTACCCTCTCATTTCCGGACCTCCCTCCATGCTAACTTGTAACCAGCCTCTAAAAATGCTTGAACATGTTTTTGAAGAAGTGCCTGGCCTTCTGTCTCACCTCTCTGGCCTTTTCTGCCACTTCCCATTCTTTGGAGTGGTGAAAATCCCTTACATCCCAGTAAAAATCCTGACAGGCCAGACATTGGGCATTTGTATACGGGTAGGTGATGTCCCTGCCTCACACCCTTCACTGAACCGTGCAAAATAACTACCACCAGATATGGAGGACTACTTGGTAGCCATTGGTTTGGTCATCCAGCCTCTATTTGACGCAGAAGGAGGAATTAAAATCTGAGCAATTATTTTTTGACCCTTGTCCTCAAGTCCATTCCTTAGCTCCAATTCAAGCTTCCTCACTATTACTGTATTTGGCTAGAACAGGTAGTTTGTATACTTCGCATCATCTTTGTTTCTGACCTGACATCTGATTCAACTATCATTCCTCTTTAAATGATACCCGCTCTGACCTCCATAGTATTGCCTGACTACTGTCTTATCATTGATCATCTGTTATGAAGACCCTCATCCGTACTTGTAGTTACCTCAAGACATTCCCAGAAGGAAAAACTGGAAAACTATGTGTACGACACATATAGGTCCAAATTGTCCAGTCTACTTCAAAATGGAGCTCCAGTATACCCAGTACATCCAGTTGCAAGAAACCAGTTTTGCACCTGGGTTATGATTCCTGTGCTGACTCGTGAGCCTCTGATCTTCCCACCGACCATAAACCACAGGTGATCCAAATATTTACGACCCAAATCCTGACACAACTTTAAATTCTGGTCTCCTGTGACCCATCTGTAGTTGACCTGCTTTGACTTCTGGCCCACCAATGCCTCCATTTTGAAATTATCATACTCATGTTCATGTCATTGGATAGCCTCACCATTCCTTCAAACAGTGACTTCTTCCAGTCTTTCAACCCTCTGAGAACTCTATGCTCCTTCAACTCTAGCCTCTTGTACATCTGCTCCTCCACACAGAATTGACTATCATGATTTACGCCATCTTTATCACAAAGCTCTGAAATTGTCTCCCTCCATCTTTCTCCCTTTGGTTCTCACTGCTCTTCAAAACTTACGACTTTTACCAAGCTTTTGGTAAGCTGTCCTGTCTCTATCTTTGGCAGTACCAATTTATGTCTGAATGTGTTTCTGTAAAGGACCCTGGGATGTTTTTCACATTAAACGTGCTGCATAAATGCATTTTATTCTTGTAATAGAGCACAGGGTTATGCTGAGAGAGCTGATGTGAAAAATGGAAGGAGGAACACAATTGGAGCATAAACCCTTCTGTAGACTGGTTAGGTTGAACAACCTGCATCTGTGCTGTATTTACCATGCAATTCTACATAATGCAATTGTTTCCATAAAATAAAGTTCAAACTGGACTCAAAGTAAAATAAGGAGGGATGTTTCATTTTTATTTGATATCCATTTTGGCCACAATGCTATGAAACTAAGAAATCATCGGGGACAAACACCCTTCCAGGATTTTGACCCAGTTACAATGAAGGAATGGTGATATAATTCCAAACTGGGGCGGAAACGATTCAATTGCTGAAACAGTCCTTGCTTTGATTTACTTGCATGTTTCAAATATTCAATGGTGGCTCAGTGGTTAACACTGCTGCCTCACAACACCAGGGACCCAGGTTTGATTCCAACCTTGGGTCACTCTCAATGTGGAGTTTGCACATTCTCCCCATGTCTGTGTGGGTTTCCTCCGGGTGCACCGGTTTCCTCCCACAGTCCAAAGATGTACAAGCTAGGTGGATTGGCCATGTTAAATTGCCCATAGTGTTCAGGGACATATAGGTTCGGGTGGGTTTTCAGGGGATGGGTTTAGGTGGGATGCTCTGAGGATCGGTGTGGACTCATTGGGCCGAAGGGCCTATTTCCACGCGGTAGGGAATCTATGATGATGAAGAAATGAGAGACACTAATTCATTGTAAAGGTTAAATGACAACCTGCTTGTAAGAGTTGGCTAGATGACTCACCCCAGACTCTACATCATGTCTCCATTAAACTGAAAGTGGGAAAGTTGCACGTGGGTTGGAATTGAGATTCAGACTTGTAGCACATTTGTCTCAGGTCAGCCCAAACCTACCTCATTCCTGGGGTTTGGGGATCACTTGGTTGACCTATGCAACTTTCATGACTATGTTATACTGCATCATGCGAAAATAAACATACTGATCAAAGACTGGATGCTAGCATGTACAGACCTTCCTTTGTTCCTATAAGATTCTGCTCATATTATATTGTCATAACAATATGAACAAAGCAGCTAGCCACAAAATAGGTGCCTGCTTGACTGATCTTTTGTGCTAATTGCAACTCCTGAAGAGAAAACTGGTTAGATCTGCTTCCAGAAGTACAGGATAAGTGCAGGGATTTTTGCAATGCAGTGTATTTTCCAGTCTAATTTCCAGGACAGAAATACATTCTTGCAGTATGATAATTGGTGCTTGCCTTTCGGTGCTTAATGTGGAAGAATGCTTTCCATTGATTTTAGAACGCTGAGCACTTATTTTTTAGATCGTTAGATATTGATCTTTGTAGCAACAAATCACAATTATAGGTTTTAAGAATACCCCATTGTGCATGTAATTTTTGCCATTTTGTTACTTATGCACAAAGTACAATGGGCAGATAAATTCCATATAGTCAACTACAGATCACTTAACCACCAGTAATGATTTTACAGCCATTAATCCTCTTGCAAGATCAAGGGCTCAGAGAGCCTGCACAGTCAGTCTCAATTCTAATTGTCTCTGATAATGCTGAAACAGGCTGAATTTATAAATAATTACAATCCTGTGCTGTAATCTTTGTGTTCAAATGTGAGTTCCAATGTAATTCTAGCTTCTCAACTCCCATTTACTCCCGTTCCCACCTCAACTTCCATGATTAGATTATTGTTTGAATTTGATTGAGATATCTACAATTCTGTCACAAGATATGCATTTGTATCCATTTATCCCTTTTTCTGTTTTACATTTACAAAGTAGAAATGTTTGAGGTTTTCTTTGCATTGACTTGGAAACTTAGTGAAGGGTGACCCTGTTAAGAAAATGCCACAATTTCGACATATATACATATATATTGCCAGTTTGTTGCATCCCAATTGTTCTATTAAGGACTGAACAAATCTGCTGCTCATCTAAACAAAGCTGTCCCAAGCATTTTGAAATGTTTTTGTTTGAACGTGTGTGCTGTACCACCTTGTGGTAAATTGTAGGTATTGCACTTAGCGCAGCCCAGCAAAAATGCATTCAAAAGACTCTTAAGTGATGTAGTGTACAGCAGACATCCCATTGTTATTTAATTTGAAAAGACAAAAATAGCATATCCCAGAGATCAGATTCATATAATTAGTCTGATGAAGCTTGTCGTAAACAGAATATAACAGTATTAAACATTTCAGGAATTGTATATGGAGTACAAAATGGAGCTGACAGTGCAATTAGATCCTGCTATTGTGATTGCTGTTGTTCTCATAAATTGCAGTGCTGTGCATATTTTACAGTGTTAAATCACATAAGATTCTTGATGAGACCTAGTTTCAATGTTTCTTTAAGGGCCTTTATGGCTTAGTTAAACAGTACAAAAACAGTTGTTAGAATAATTGCAAAATTCATGTCTGTCTTTTGGCTGAAAATTGTGTCAGGGACTTCAGTGTTGTCAACTGCGTTCCTAGCTTCACCTAAAAAATGAAAGGCTGGATTTTTCTGGAGTCAAGATGACTCCAGAAAACGAGTCATAGAGTCATACAGCATGGAAACAGACATTTTCGGTAAAACCAGTGAAGGCCGAATACAATCCCAAACTAAACTAGTCCCATCTGCTGCTCCTGGCCCAAATCCCTCCAAAATTTTCCTGTTCATGTACTTATCCAAATGTCTTCTAAATGTTGTAATTGTGCCCGCATCCACCACCTCCCCAGTAATTTCATTCCACACACAAACTCTGTGTGAAAAAATTGCCCCTCATGTCTTTTTTAAAGTTTTCTCCTCTCACCTTAAAAATATGACACCGAGTTTTGAGCTCCCCCACTCGAGGGAAAAGATCCTTCTCAAATTATCTATGCCCCTCATGATTTTGTAAGGTCACCTCTCAACCTCCTACACTCCAGTGAGAAAAGTTCCAGCTTATCTAGTCTTCCTTCATAACTCAAAGCCTCCATACCCATCAACATCCTGCTAAATCTCTTCTGAACCGTCTCTAGCTTAATAATATCCTTTCTATAACTGGGCAGCCAGAACTGGACAGAGAATTCCAGAAGAGGCCTCGCCAATGTCCTGTACAACATCAATGTAACATCCCAACTCCCATATTCAAAAGGACTGAGCAATGAAGGCAAGCATGCTAAATGCATTTTAATCACCCTGTCTAAATCTTTAAAACTTTAAGAATGTCAGGCAGGATTCAAATGCAGATATTTAGCTCCATTTCTCGCCAATTGCTATCAGTAGTAGAGGAAAGGCAGCAAGCCTGACTCACACAGGCAGGAAACCCAAGCTTAACAAGGTAACTGGAAACTAGTACTGAGTTTAAACAGACTCACTTTTGCTGTTGCAAGGACCTTCACCCATGGTGTGAGAATCATGATTTTATGGAAATGTGAATACTCTTGAAGGATGTATAAGGTCTGCTTAAGTATCATGATCTAATCTTATTGCAATTAAAAGCAAAACCAAAAATTTGCCCCAAGATGAAAGCTAGAATATAAACAAAAATACACATGCTGCTAAACTGTTTTGCTTGATAGTCATCTGGGGTATCTTAGATTATTATCTGTGCTTGAAGTTGTAATAGAAATTATTATTGTCATTTCCCAAAGCATTTGTTATGACTAAGCCTATTACGGACATTTGGCTGAGTTTTAAATGGTCTAGAAAAGCATACCTCAGCAATGGATCTGAATTTCAGTTTTGATTGATCATTTTATGAGCTGTTAAAGGATTAGATGTTTTTGAATTGGTTATTGAATCGAAATTTGTTTGGATTTTCAACAATCTTGCTGCTTGAGGGAATAACAAATCTTTGCATAGACTTCATGAGTGAAAGTTTTTTTTTCTGTTTGAAACATGCATGAGTCAGAAGACTTTATTTATTCCCAACATGGCTCCTGAAATTTACCCACAATGGATTGTGTGAGTAGTTATTGAGGCAGACTGAGGGTATGAGGGACATGAAGTTGTCATCGGCATTTGAGTGGTAAGGGCTGAGTGCTTACATATTTTAAAACAACTGGGAAAACCAAGAAAACCAAAGAACTAAGCTGAACCTGCTAACATACTTCTCTCAGCGCTGTCACCCCACTGTGGTCATTCTGCTTCTAGGGTCAGCCGATCCATTTTGATCCCATTTCCACCATCCGAGAGTGAAACATTGTATAGGATTTGGCCCTTTATTTTGAGTTGGGTCTTCAAGTCAGAAAAAATGAAGGCTTCTTGCATTTGTTCTCCCTGGGGGGAAAAGAATGGATAGTTGCAATCATACCTCAAAAGTTCTAGTCTTGATGAGGTTAAGAAGTTGATTGGTGAACTGTTATATTGATAATGGAGTAAAGATTGTTTCAGTCTGTATTCTGCAGTTCTGATTGAAATAAATTTGGATGATATGAACTCAGATGCCAGGGAACAATAGAACTTGATGGTGTTGTATGGACATGTTCGTAGAGAAATTCATTGCTACACAAAATCATAATGTCACACTGATGAAAAAATTGTGCTTGAGATACAACTTTCAGTTGAGGTGGCATCAAAGAATGCAACAAATCCACTCAAAACCAATAAGATGTTTGTACCCTGGCCAGTATTGTTTAAACTTAAGTATTACGACTTGGCAAGTGGGTTTCAAGGCAATGTAACAGGCTGCAACTAAGATGTCCGAAGACATGCAGGTTGGGTGGATTAGCCATGCTAAATTGCCCATAGCGTCTAAGGATTTGCAGGCTAGGTGGATTAGCCATGAAAAATGCAGGGTTACGGGGATAGGGTGGGTCCGGCCGGGATGCTGTTTGGAGGGGCAATCTGACCTAGATGGGCCAGATGACCTGCTTCCACACTACAGGGATTCAATAATTCTATGAAGAAATTCCGATTTAAAAAGTAAAAAAAACAAGTGTGGATCCGCAAGGGCAGTGGATGTAAAATATTCATGAACATTTATTATCCCCAAAGTAGCACCATCATGTATTAAACGGTACCATTTATGCATACTTCTGATTTGAACAATTTTTTGCAAAGCAAGTTAAAATCTTGAATATTTATGAAACTTTCTTTGCACTTTTCTTCCTGGCTGTTAAAATAAAGGGCATGATTAAATATTTGCTGCGAAGTAATAACATAACACCCATTTTGCACCCATATTCTTGTTCAGAACACAGATGTTACTTCTGTTATTTGTCTGCATTATAATATTTTGATTTATTATGTTAGTTCATTATGGTGAGACAGCATTTGTAGTGCACAATATTTTAATAAACTGGATCAATTTTATTTTTGAGCTTCTTTGAAGTTTTCTTGAGGGCTATCTTCTTGATTTGTTTGTTTTAGTTTTCAGGGGCTCCTTTTTTAGTCTCACTAACTCACTTATTCAGTGATGCATGTCAGCTAGTTAAAAAAGAATTGTGTATTTGCGTTGACTTATGTGGTATTTGAACTCAGACAAAAGCAGAATTAGAAGAATTTGTCAGTATACTCATGAATTATCAGTGTACCAATAAACTTAAAGTCACAACAACACACACCAAAAGCATTAATTTTTAGACACCATGACATTTAAGTTGCCAAAAAATAACAGGTAATAAATTAGCAGCAAAACTACTTTTCAAAATAACTAACATGTAGTTGCGCACACACACACACACAAAATCATCCCAAACACATCTTTAACAGACCAGTGATATCACAGCTCAGGTGTTTCCCTTGTATGTTCATAAAGGTGAAAGATTTTACTCCTACAATTACGACCTTTCTAACTGCAACTCAGATCTCAATCTCAAATTTAAGTGTAATAATTGACACAATGTTCATTGCAATAGTAGCAACTACATTTTTCCATATAGCAGTTCCTGAACCTAGAGATTACACGTCCATTTGCAAGAGATTCATTGCCTCAGCAATTGCAAGATTTCCTATCTCTCAGTTAGCTGAATGTTCCTTTGCTTACAGTGTAATGACCAGGTTGGAGGGGTACATTGATTTGTTTCCTTGTGTAACTCCTCTACTGTTCACAATAAAGTTTTAATTTAAACCGGAAATGATAGCAACAATCATAGGTTTTGAAGTGGATGTAGCATAGTATCAGAAAGAAGCAAGGCATATTCCTGAAGTTAACACAGTTGTATTGCAAAAAAAAAACTTAAGTGACTATTTTATAAATATGAATAGATTTAAGGTATTAAGATTTAAAATGCACAAGGATGCCCAACTGACCTTTTCAAAAAACATGCATGGACATACATGCAAACTCTTCACATTATGATTTCGGAAGAACTTTGGCCAAACAACAGTTCATTTAAAATCAAGAATTATTCATAGATTGTTCAAATGTTGGTCTGCAACCAAAGTCACTTTCAATAAAACTATTTTTAGTGATATTTCTTCTTGTATCAGATATGACTGGTTGAATTCACTTTTTCTCAAGACAGAGATATTGATTCACACTTTTCCTTGAGAACCCTCCATTTACAGCAATAAAGTCTTCCAGTTGGTTTTCAGCAGACAAACTTCGATGAGAGGGATTTCCAAGAATGAAAGAGTGGGCAAAGGCTCATCCTCCTTAGCAAGTTTTCTCTGACTGTCTCTCTTAAAAACGAACATGTTTTGCACCCAGAAACCATACCATGTGACCTTTCCCTGAAAGTGCCATAGTCTGGGAACTTCAGTCAAGCAGCTGAAACTTTTTTTTTGCAATTGCAACATTTTTATTTTTAGATCCAATGTTCTTTGTTTTGAAAAGTTCTTTGACTACGTCTAAATTGAGCAACTTGTGTTTTGGACATTCCGCTGGAGAAAATCAGATTAGCCTAAGTCACTTCCATGAACTATGGATGTGTAATTGGAATCCACCTCTCTCTGCATCCACGATTCACTCCCTCTACACCTCACCTCCCCACCACCTGAGAAAGGTGTGTGCCATGGGGTTGGACTTCCAAGTTTCATTTCCACCACCAATTTTGTAACTACAGATATACCCTCCAGTTGCTGAAAAATTCAAGCTCAAGAGTCTGTTCACTAAAACATCAAGACATAGATTACTGAAGAAATCTGCTATTATTGTAGTCACGACATCAAGTTTAAATGGTATTCCTTATCCATGAGGTCAAATTTTACTTTTAGTTGGTTCAATAATCCTATAAAATATTATAACTGAATTTAGTACAGGTCTCTCAATTTACAAACATCTGACTTATGAATGCTCATACTGAAGAACATGATCCTATATGGGAATGTTATTTTAAAGACCCAACATACGAATCTTTCCCGTACTTAAAAGTGGCTGGTTTATGTTATCCTGCTTATGTTCCAACTTGTGATCAAAGCAACTTGCAAACAGACGTGAGAACAGAACCCATTCGCAACCTAGGGATTGCCTGCATAGAAAAAGTATAAATTATAACCAAACTAGATATACAATACGCTTAATGCCTTTCTCGTATATCCGCAATACAGTAGAGATGAATATAAATATGTCGATGCATTCTTGTTGTTTCATTGGGAGTTTTCTGATTTATCTTGATATTGCTTGGCACTGGTTGTTTCTGAGTTATAGAGCACGTTCAATTTAGTTAGTTTAAATGTTTCCTCTTTTAAGTTATATATTGATATTCATACAAATGCACAGTTCTTAACACTCAGCTGGTCCTGACTGACACCATTAGGAATGAAATCAAATTTAACTGCAATACTCTGAGTGTCCTTGCTGCTTTTGTTTGTTGATCAGAGTTGTCCTTTGATTCCCCAAGTATGAATCAGTAGCTTTAATGAGCTCCTCACGTTCGGCAGTTTCCCTCTCAGCCCCATCTTCTCAGAATTTTGGCGGCATTGTACACTGACCCGAACGTTCTTGAACTTCTGAGAAACTCCAAAGACCATTCAGAGGCAGATCAATCAATTCAGTGACACCAGTCTGTCAAGTATGCAGACTGGCTGAGGCCTTCCACAAGATCCAGGTCTTTAGATCGAGTCTTTACATTTCCCCCATGGCTCTGTGTTGTCAAATTTGGTGAGGAGATTGCTTCAAGCACTGTCATGGGTAATAGCCACAGTGCTGTACTGAAAACCTTATCAGTTTTCTCGTCTTTAGCAATGTATCTCAGGATCTCTCACTGATGGCTAGCAGACTGCACACCATATCTGGTACCATGTAGAGTATTGTGAGCAGGTTTGGAGAACAATGCTTAGCCGAGGACTGGACATCAAATCAGCATAAAGCAGTAACGTTTGTTAACCATGAAACTCTTTATAAAAATATGGCAGAGGAGCACTTTGCTGGAACCTTATTTCCTCAGGTCCAAATCCTAATTGATCTGATATTATCTAACATCACTGTTGATTCGGTCCAGCTGTTAGCATTATTATTTAATCCAACTTGATACAATAAATTAGAAAGGTGTTTTCCTTCCCAGGCCTAATGCTAACCAGAGACTGATTTACCTCTACGTATTTGTTCTCCGCTCCTACAATATTTTGCTTTTGTATGCTTACTTGAAACATAACATAAAGAGCAATGTAGGATAGAATTCTCACTAACCTGACTTGCAGGGAATGGGTCAGTCAGGAAGTTGAGAAGAACCTGTCATTCAGGATTAAAATCCACAGGTTGTTTGTGATTTAAGTGATTTGTTGCCCACTCAGAGGCTAAGCTTGATTGACAGCCTCAATGGGTTTCACAGACTCAATGCTATGTTTTAAACTACAGTCCATCTGCTTACATCTGAATGGCTACCCCATCAGAAGTGGGCAAAAGCCAGAAGCCAGTTAAAGCCAGAAATGGATGGTTGCAGGTTGTAGGTGAATTTGGGGCCAGAAAGCAGATTTTTCTGACACAAACACCTCCTCCCAATCCCCACAATGCAAACTAAATTGGTCTATTATTTTTGTAGTTAAATTTCTTCTCAATTGTTTTTATTTCTATAAATTTATCATTCCAGCTTGCGCTTTTTAAGAATGTCTTGTCCTTCAGAACCATGCCCATAACTTTTGATATTGCTTGAAATTGATTAAATTTCACAGGATGGCATCAATTTAAGGAAGTCACTGCTGTGGTGGAAGAAATAAAGATGAGTATTTATGCCCATTTGTTCCAGAAGTTTTGTTTTGTTTTCAACCCACTTGTTTTACTAAATCATGTTGTTTTTTAGTTGGAAGGCTCCTACATGCTGCTCAAAACCAGCAGTAATTGAAGTGAAAACAAAGGAGATGCACCCAACTGACATTCAGTGTGGAGAGAGTTTGAGAATAAATGTGGAAGGTGTCCACAAGCTGTCATTCATCAACGTGTGGCTTTTGTTTCCCAGATTGATCAAGAATACACTTTTTCCTTTTGAACACAATCCCCATTGATGTTTGGTCTCTGCATAGAGTAATTCAACAGGGATTTCAGTAGACAGAAAGATGGCTTTGGATCAACAATTGTGTAATAATCAGTGACAATGAGCTGACATGCCTCCTGACAGTCTTTTTGCCTGGCATCAGTGGATCGCCTTTATATCATTCTCAGTTAGCTGCGCAGAAAAAAAAAGCATATCCAATAAGTATTACTAGTCAACACTAATCTTGGGCTGTCATTTTGATAGATTGTCAAACAAAATAAGTATGCAGCATAGTGGTTCAGTGGTTAACATTGCTGCCTCACTGTGCCAGGGACCTAGGTTCTATTCCAGCCCCAGGAAAGCAAGATTTGGAGTTTGTGTGGCGTTTCCATGTTCTTCTTGTGTCTGTGTGGGTCCCCTCTGGGTGCTCTGGTTTCCTCCTACAGTGCAAACATGTGCAAGATAGGTGGATTGGGCATGCTAAATTGCCTTTAGCATCCAGGGATGTGTAAATTCGGTAGATTAGCCTGGGGAAATGCAGGATTACAGGGATAGAGTCTGGGTGGGATGCTCTTCAGAGAATCAGTGTGGACTTGTTGGGCTAAATTCCACACTGGAGGGATTCTGGTTGACAGTAACTTCTTCCCCTTTCCCCTCCATTTTCCCCTAACTGTCCCACACACGCATTCTATGGCATTTTACAGTCATGTAATGACATTTAAAATGATAAGAGTATTTAAAGAGTGAGGGACATTTATTCTGTACAGAAAGTTCTGTAAATGAAATAGAAGAGAAGGAAAGCAAACAAAAAAAAGTCAGCGTCAAGTAAAGCTAAACACTGTTAAAGGTTAAAGACTATAGCTGAATAATAAAACACTAACCATCCTTTGTCTTTGCTCAAAGATCTTGTGTTTTTTATGATAAGTGTTGCAGGTCAGCTGTGGGTAAATGTTGTCAAGTATCCCGAGGAGCATCTGCTGTCAGTTTTAATTTGAATCCCAGTTGACCCACAAAAACAGCAAAAGGAGATTGCTATCTTATCTCCTATTCTTTGTGACTTGTATAATGCAATCTGCGTAGATGTTAAGAAATTGTTATTTGGTTTGAATCCAAGTTAAGATTTCATTTTCCTGAAACGGGTTTAAAATACCTTTTAGTGCCAAATAGAAAATAAGTCTTCACTAATTTCGCTTCATCTGTTCAAACTTTGTTGCTGTTCTAATTTACTTTAGAGTAACTTATCTTGGTATTCTGAGAATCCTCCTTATTTTCTTGTGTTCGACATCTTTTCAAATATGAGGAGCAACATAGTCCGAGAGAGCTGTAAGTTATTTATGTAAAACAAAGTTTGACCCATGTTTAAATTAAATTATGCATTTAATTTTTCCATTTGAACAAGAAAAGCTTAACATAGTTTTACAAAGGGCAGCACAGTGGCTGGTGGTTCAGTGGTTCATACTGCTGCCTCACAGCACCAGGGACTCAAGTTCGATTCTACCCTCACATGACTGTGTGGAGTTTGCACGTTCTCCCTGTGCCTGCGTGAGTTTCCTTTGCGTGCTGCAGTTTCCTCCAAAGATGTACAGGTTAGGTGGATTGGCCATGCTAACTTGCCCATAGTGTCCAGGGATGTGCAGGGTAGATGGGTTAACCATAGGAAATGCAGGGTTACAGAATTGGGGGGGGGGAGGTGCACACAATGGTGGGTCTGAGTGGGATGCTCTTCAGAGAGTTGGTGTAGTCTCAATGGACTGCTTCTACACTGTAGGGATTCAGTGAGTCAAATGCAAAATTACTAATACAGTTGCAAGTTTACTTTTAATTTGTTTAACTACTTTAAAATGTCATATTTTTGCATTTTATCTAAACACATGTTTGAAAGATTAATCTTGACTGACAGAACTTTGGTGATTTTTTTTCAAGAGGTTTGTCATGATATTAATGTTCACACATCAAACATGAAAGTCCAAAAATCAGAATTATAACTTGCACATGAAGAACAAAACTAAAACTGAGAAGGTACATAACATTTGTAGCTCAAAAGCAACAACTAAAACAGACTGCCAGGAAACAGACAGAAGTGCTGATGTCCAATGGCACAGCATTCAGAATTATTTGAAATTGAGATTTAGAATTAGTGTGTTCTGAAATGTATTCACAGCATTTTGTTTCCTCCAATGTTTACAGAAGCAACAATACTAAGTTATGATGGAAGCAAGTTTATGAAAATCCAGCTACCTGTTGTAATGCACACAGAAGCAGAGGATGTATCATTGCGGTTTATGTCCCAAAGAGCATACGGAATCTTAATGGCGACAACTTCCCGAGATTCGGCAGATACTCTGAGACTGGAACTTGATGGTGGTCGTGTCAAACTAACTGTCAACCTAGGTAACATCCATTTTGACTTTGTCTCATCACGTTTTTTAAATAGATGTTTTAAATGGTTCATTAGGTTGCTTTCACGAATCTGCTTGAAGATATAAAAACACTTAAGAATGAAAGATGCAAGAAAACTTGTTGCCATAATTTATAAGCCCATCTTTTGAGACTTGGCTTTTTCATATCAACAAAATTGTCATTTCTGTTTCATTATGAATAATACATTTTTGGGGTGTTTCCTATGCTAAAAGTACAAAGTTTCTTTCTCAAATGCATTTATTAAATTCATATTTCATTTTTATATTTTCTTTGTATCTGAAGCAAGAAGCCCACTTATCAAGCAGTCTCGAAGACATTGCATCTGACACATTTCTGTCATACATTCCATGCTGTGATGGATGCAAAATAATCTTCAAATAAATAAAAGAGAAAGAAGATTAGCATTGATCTGGTGCCTGGTATTCACAGGAAACTATAATTGTTCTGTAGGTGTCCTAATGCACTTTTATAGCCATTTCCTCAGAGGCAATATTTGTGGAGTATTTTAGGAAGGACAGGTATAGAAGCAGTTAAAAATCATAACTTTGCTCCAGTCTCCGTGAACATTACCATATTTGAGTCTTTCCCAACTCAGATATGGTATTTTGTTGCAAATAAAAGATAGTCTATCCAGCTCCAGTTTTTCCTAAGTGTATATTACTTGCGTAGTTATACAAGATTAAAAAACTTTGAACTTGGAAAATTATACCTAGTATTTTGGAAAGTAGATATTTAGCAACAAATTGGTCATTTACTTTCCCTTGAATAACTTTATGGGCTTCTGCTTTCATCACTTTGTTTTTAACAAATGTTGTATCCACTGCTCTTCATTTTAATCATATTCATACTTTTAAAAGTCCATTTTTATTGTACTGTGGTGATAGTTACACACTTGTTTTGGATCAAAAGATGGTACACAACCCTTCAAAGGCCAAGGTCTGCGGCCCTAAGCAAACAGCCATGCGAACAAGAATGTGCAGCCTCTTTTACAGTGAAAATGCTTGCTTTAGTTTCATTCAAACACTTTTTTTAAATGGAAAATAAAACATGAATAATTCATGCTTTAAAAGAAACAAATTGAAATAAATCCACATTTGCAGTATTACATGTATTTGCATTTCTGCTCACTGCAGTTTGAAATATTTATGCTTAAACTATTTTGTTAGGTTGATGGAGAAGAATATGCAGTGTTGATGAAATCTGCCTCTCCGTTTCATTTATGTTAGTGTATGCAAACAATTTGAGGTCAGGGTTGATACTAGCTTTCCAAAACATCCCATGATGGTCACAAAACTATGACATTCCTAACACTGCTCATTCTCATATTTGATACAAGTGCATTGAACAATTTCACCAAAATGTCCATCTCTTCCTCTTCCTTGACTTGTATTGTAATTACAGTGTATATTATTTTGCACACGCTAAACAAAAAACTAGACACATTTCTGCCAAGACCGGAATTTCAAACTTTAAGCCAAATGACTTGATTCATGTCAAAGTTGCGACCTGGCCCATATTCCAGCCGATCACACAAGATTCAACTTTTAGCCACTAGAATTTCAAAGCTATCAACTTTTTATTGATTAGATGACTGGTCATATGATTGTGCAAAATATAAAGGGACTAATTTCGTCTCTGTTCTCAATTTGAGTCCTGTGAAATTGCAAAATTTGGAGTTGGAAGGTTTAGTAATTATATCCATTATTCGAGAGAGGGTGTTTCAAGTTCAAGCTTCTTATTCAGGAGGACAGCTTTTTCAGCACAGCTACTGGACCATGAAACGGATTTTTTATTTTTGTTAAACTATTGCATATAGTAATAACCAACTGGAGGTGGGGTGTGCTGTTTGATGGTTTTATCACAGCCCTTTGGATTGCATGACATTGATAAAAGCCTGGAGCTTTGTGTCACATGTTATAATGTGACTGAAACCTCTCAGTCATGGTAGGGTGCACAAACTTATTTTAAGGCAAACAACTTTCCATATTTCGTTTTTTTCTTTCCAAACCACTAATTGCCTTCAAAAAATACTTAATTGTGACACAAGATATAAATCTGAAAATTTGGCAACAAAGAAACGTTCTCCCAAAACATTATTCACTACCTTTGGAGTGGCATGTAGAGAAAGAGAGTTTGTTCCTGTGAAGAACAAGGCAAAATACAAAATGTCATTTTCTGAAGATGACAAGAGTGTGAGTCTTTCTACTGCGGCAGAGAGAAAAATGTCAAGTGGTTTGTCAAGTGAATAACAGCAGTCTCATCTAAATGGAACATTTGAAACAATCTTAACTGAAAGGGAGATAAAAGAAAAATCTCAGGATACAAGAAACATCCCAATCTGCTTTGACATCAGAATCCCCAGTATAATGAACTCCAACAGTATGTGCCTCCCTTTTGACCCAATAATTGGTGCTACACGCATACATTCATTTTGTAATTTATTCCTGCATTCTGTTTCACCTCTGACGTCCTATCTTTGCAACAGGTCTTGATGATTCTTTAATGCAGTTCTCATCACATTTGGTTGTCCCACAATTTTCAAGCAATTTTATTCTTTTCTTGGATGCATTCCATATAATGAAAATCTTCACCACATAGAAAAAAAAATTGCATAATTTTCGATGTGATTTTTGACTCACTTACCATAGAAATCTTAATATCACAATGCTCGATAAGACCATCATTTTCTTTTAACCTCTGTTCAAAGAAAGGAATCCAATTTACTAATATTGTAGCTGTTTCGACATAATTAGGATTAATATCAAAGACTTCTATCTGCACCAGCGTTAGGCCTGAATCACTGTTTTCTATGACATCTTCTTGTCTTTCATTTTGGGAAATTGCTCTGATCATCTTCACCAGATGCAGGAGAGATCATAATTTGGAAAAGTGAATTGTCCTCCCTGAGCACTATTTTAATTAGTTCCAAATGAAATAAGCAATCTGCAACAAACATAGGCATACAAGTGATGAAAAATAAGCCCTCTATTGACAATAGTATTGCTGGAATATTTGCTTGTATCCCTTACCTTCATAATTAAATGACAAGAGAGCTGTGAGCATCTCCTCTTGGATCTCTGTGGTATCATTTCTAGTGACTCCAAACTAAAGTCTTCCATGCTCGATAATAAATATGTTTTAAAATAACTGCTGAGGTGTGTAAAAGCACAGCATTTCTCGTAAGGAGATGTGTACACTTTGGTCTTTGGCTGTTTGCAACCACTTTTCTGTTGCGGTTGACGACACATGACAAACCCAGCTACATGAAAATTAACCTGGAATTTTTACAAATGAAATTCTTCAAGGGTGTTTAAGATTTTCTTAATCAAGCAGAACACCGCTGTCAAAATGTTTTGGTATTGGATGTATACCACTCAAAATACTCTCTCAATCTCCATGATTAACATAGAATTTTCAGTTTTGCTTCTACCTCGTTGAACAAAAAGATCTGGTGCATGTTTCAATCTTTTAACTGCGGCAAAAAGATAATTTTTACAAGAATTTTTATTATGTAGATGACAAGCTATGTTTCAGAATCTTCTTCCGAACTGTAAAATGTATTTCTATCAGTTACTTTGTGCCTTCACACAAATGTCAAATGATCGTGCACTTTTTCCACATTTAAGTTACATTTCTAAATTGCTGATACATTTTTGGTTTTAGTTTTTAATTCTTTTATGCCAGAAAATTAATGGAATATTTGTTTTAAGCCTTTGAAGAATCTAAAAGTGGTCACAGATAGGTGATCTTGCCAAATTACAACTTGTACCCCGGTATGATGGAGCACTGTTTATTTTCAAAGTGGGCAGCAGTGTTCTTTCACACATGAGGAAAGGTCTGTGGCTTGTCTGGGTCAAATATCTTTGACGTGAGAAAAATATTATTTTTTTAATCTAGGTTTAGGGATCATGTAGCTGATGTTTGCAGGTGGCCATCTTATGTTCTATTTTAATTCTAGACATAAAGTAGGCCAAATAATAGATTGTAATGTACAAAGGCCACTATGTTATTAAGATTTGTTAACAGGACATGGGAAAGTCCATAGTAAAATGGCCACATTTGCATGTGTCTGTCCCCGGAAGGGTGGAATGTAATTTTTGTGGATGTCTGCAGCTGTTACCTTGAAGGATATAATTTCATTTTTCATCTATTCTTCCCTATCTAGACTGTATCAGGATTAACTGTAATAACAGTAAGTTGCTGTTCAAAGCTTTTTCACTCTTTCTCTCCTACTTTTAAAACAATTTGCCAAAGTAGAATTTACTCTTCTCATAGACTCACAAATATATACTAAGAAATTGAGACATACTGATCTGCTCAGACTAGAAAACTGTAAGGCACTTGTCAGGGTGTTAAAAAAAAGTTTTCATTTAATGATTATTTGTTCAAAAAAGTCTTTCTATCAATTAATTTTTTATATCATTTAGAATATGGGCTTAGATTTGTTTAGTGGTATGTGTGGGATTGATGACATAAAGGCATGCCTTTAAGCCTTTGTTGTTTAAGAACAATTTATGACAAGGTAAGAAAGCATAATGGCCTATGTATTATTTGTGAAGGATTAAGGTAATTTTACAACTTTGTCACCTGAGTGTGATTGGTCTTGCTGTGATTTGTATATATCCCAGACCACATTTGAAGAAACATTTTTTTACACCCTGCTCACTGTGCATTAATGACGGGAAGGAATCACAGATACACCTAGTTGAATATGTAATCTGCATGACTTCGCTTTAAAAATGCTTAAGATAATGCATGGAAAAGTTAAGCTCTTTGCATGTTAATTAGGGAATTTAAAAATGTAGAAAAAGAACGGATTGTGACTTTCTTCTACTAACCACACCTGTTGGATAGACCCTACACAATAATTTTGCAGGATAAAAATAACCAATTATTTCTGTTTTTTTCATCAAATCTCTTGGTAATATGACTAAAATAATGGCAGTTTGGCAAATGTGCTGAAATAAGTTCGGTTAGTGACCTGAAAAGGTAACATTAGTGATATATTTGATAACATAAATTTGATATCATGAAGTTCTACAAAGTTGATTCCACTTTTTCATCGTGTAAACAGACTAAAAGATTTATCTAACAATCCTCAAAAAAGACCCAAGTTATAACAGCTCTTCATGCCCTGGCTAAATACATACTAATATTTTTATATTGTCTTCAAGCAATTCTTTTAGAGTAGTTTCTGTGAATGGCTGCATTCACTTCATTTAGTCAAGTGCAGAAACTGAACTGAAGACAAACTTTTTTAAGACTAGCCTTCTCATTAAAAGTGGTATTAAGGAAGTGTACATGCATCCCAAATGCTTTCTATTTTTAAAAATGTCATCGGTTTTGTATAGTCTTAACTTTACACAACTTTCATTTTTAATGAAAGGTTGTTATCATTTGCTCATGGATTTGCAAATGTATCTACTGTGCAGGACAGTCCATGAATATAAACTCTGCAATTTGTTGGCTCATGTTCTTTTATTGTTATATTTATTTACATAGTGCAATTGAAGTATTTTTAAATGTATTCGGATGTATACTGTTAGTGAGATAATTGCATAGCCTATGATGATGTCATGTACATTTTCATTACAACTACAGTATCTAACAAGACATGTCCCCAAGAGGACACCAATCCATTTTAATGACTAGTTCACAGGGATTCTTAACCACTTGGGAGAGGATTAACACCCAAAAGACAGAAAATGCAAACTACATCATCAAATTTGGGCAACTGATGTCACTGTTTACTTTCAGTCATTCGATCTTGCGTGGTAGCATAGGAGTCTATCATAACATAACGTGTTTTCCTACCTAAACAATGACTTTTGTGAAAATGTTTTTCCTCTTTAAGTCACTCTGTAAAGTCATTTTTGCATCCCTCTCTCCAAGAGGAAGCAAGTTTTATTTTCATCCGGGTATTTCTCCTCATTCTGGCTCAGCTGTGCTTCGAGGTCACGTACATTGTTTCACCAGTAGAAGAGCATTTGACCTTTAGAGGCTGGATCTGACACAGGTGAATGCTTTCTACACCACCCTGATCTAATTTTAAGTGCGCTGACTTATACTCTTGATGCTGACAGTTCTGAAGTACAGCTTACAAAGGGAAGGAAAGTCAGAAATCAGGAAGTAATTTGAAATAGATATTGACCCTTCAGCTAATCATCCACTATTGGAGGCTCAACTAAAAATATGGAACTCGCTGCAATGGTTAAAAATGCACTTTCAGAAGTACAAACCCGCACCACAAACAGCATAGGCTCAGGTAAGTGAAGTCTTGGGAATAATTTCATGTGAAATTGGTGCCAGCATGCAGGTTATAATGGAGAATTGTTTCCAGTTGGTTGAAAGAAACAAAGAAAATGCCCATCTTGAACTGAAATATATCTCATTTGCTTCATAATTGTAAATCAAAGATGTCACACTTTTAGAAAGGAGGAAATGAAAGGGGGTGAGATATGGGACTATCGGTGGTAAAATAGTTGAAAATACTGTCTTTGAGTTCTAATATAGATTATATCTAAGCAGAGATACTTGGAAAATATTGACTCAAATAATTCAAGTTTCAACACAAATGCAAATATATTATTTGTTGTCTTTGTTGTAAATTTGCTTACCTCAACATTGTAAGCAGTCGTTTAGTCATCTTATTGAAGTAACTAACATGGGCTGAGAACACTTTTAAAAATTCGACTGATCATACTCTAGTCTGAAAGATCGATGTTAGGATCATTCCAAACTGAGCATGGTATGAAGACACACCTTGCATCTTGAGTGGATGATGCTCTCTGACAGATTACTGCCTATGCAGTGAAAAATAAAAATTATCTGAGTACTACAATGAACAGCATGAATGTTGAAAAATTCAAAATGGGAGCGGACGCAACAACTGCTCAACAAAGTGTCTGATATCAAGGTTAGTTTGAATCATTTCTCCATGTATCTCCATTTGCCTGTTAGAGTAATATTCTTCTAGTTAATACAAGATGGCAATGCCATTTGGAATTTTTAAGAATTATCAATAATTATTATGAATTGCTAAAATTAAAAGGATATGAAATTGCAATACAGAGTGAAGACAGAGCTGCAGATGCCAGCCTCTCCTTTGTCCTGTCCCCATGAAAGAATTTATCAGTGTCTGGCATATAAACTGACTTGGCCTCCAGCAATGACTGTATCCCACTTAAACCGAGTGACACAGCATGGGCCGATCCCATTTCGTATCTGGCCTCTGAAGCACATAGAGTGCCTGTATCTGAGCTTGTGTTTGCAGATCAGGTCAGATCAGGTGATGGAGTCTCTTCTGCAGAGTTATGCTCTCCGCCTTCCTGAGAAAGCTGTTGGGAGGCAGGCAGCAGGTTTTGGTGTCTGAGAACAGAAAGTGGGGTAAGCAAAAGAGATAAGGAGAAAAGTAAGGTAATCCATGGTCAAATTGTCTGCAGGTTGCTGTTCATGCTGGATACCAGGAAAGTGGTGAGGTGGAAGTTGAAAAGATGTATGTACCGTCATCCTTAATGTCATCAGTGACAATGAATATCATTGTGATGGTCTCACGATGGAGAGAACTATCTACTCTATAAGGGGCAAGGGATGCAAGCTTCCTTGTTCCCCCTTTGATTCTGCTCCATTTCTTCCGAGTTTGGGTCATGTTCCTCTTACATGAGAGGAGAAAAAATGACAGCGATTGTGCTACATCGCAGTTTCATGTCGTTCAGTAGCTGAAAATACGTTGAAGAAGTGGGAACCGGGTGAGTAGGTGCTATTTTGGAACGTGTCTGAGGCTAATCTGTAATATCAGTCCGCATATGCTGAGTGCCAGGAAGCGCTGATGGGTGAGTGGGAGTTTGTTGCATTGCGCGGCATAAATAGGTAGTGCATACATAGATTTGTGAAAAAAGCTTTCAATGACTTTGACGATTTGCATGAGGTTGTTAGTCTTCTTACGACACTGCTGCTAATTTCTGAGCACTGCATTCTGGGAATTGCCTTCTCAGGGTATCTGCTTCCATTTCCTGCTGAAGATGGTCTGTAAGAATCTTTTGAGGCGTGGATAAAATATGGTCATTTCTTGTTCATCTCCATGTTCAGCACCACATCCATGTATCTGGGAAGCATCTCTGCACCCTAATCCTCCTTCTTCTTGTTTAGAGTTACAGTAAAAGCAGAAAGCAGATGCTGCTTGATTTTTCAGGGCAGAGGCCTTGAAGAGATACGAATTGACTTTCAGATATGTAGCCTGTCTGCACCATTTCTCACTGCAAATGATTCTCAACTCACTGTTGCGAGTGCAGGCCTGCTTGGAGCAATGTTAAAATCATTTAACTGAGAAATTTGAATACTGCCTATCTCTACAGCAGGCCAGAGCAGGTTTTTGATATTTCCAAAAACAGCACAGACTGGTTGCTGCCCCAGTCATTTAGATTTTTTTTCGAGGCACCATAATGCATTTTACACTCTTTTTCTCTACTTTCCTCACACTTTTGCTCAGAAGTTTCCATTATACAGCTATTTCACAGATGCTAAAAACAGTTCTGGGAATTCATCATACCAAACTTAATGGTTATGGTGAGAAAGTGCTTTATTTTCTTGTGCAAACCTGTTTAGAAAGCAGTATTCTCTCACCTTTTGCTCTCTCTTTAGCAGAAATGGATATTGAGATATTTATGAATACTCTGTTGGCAAGCTATGAACAAGGTTACAGGTTAGCAATGAGGGAAAAATATATATATATATACCTTTCTTTCAAAACAGTGGAAATATTGAACACCCAGAAAATTTTTTTTTTTGGCTTAAGTCAGCAGCTTAAAGGTATCAGGACATTTAAAGTGCCTCTTTTTGGGCTGAATATTTTGTAATTCCCTAATTAAAGTTTCAAACCAAACGTGCTGTAAAATCAGTTTTCAGGCTGAGTGCCACTTTGTCAAGTTTCAATGAAGGTTTCTCTCTGAGAGTCCTGGTCTGTTTTCTCCCATGAGAAATTTGCCTCATTAACAATGTACCATGTATCTTTGGTGCCCATCTCATCCAACGTTAGCCAATTCTCCCACTCTCTGAGGCTGGAATCAATCACCACTTATGGGATATCCCAGGATCCCTGGTGCTGGTGACATACTTAGAATGTTGTTGGGCACCCAGTAAAGCGTTGGTAATCTGAAGTTGCCCTGTATGATTGTGATGTTCAGCCCAAATATAGCAGACAACAGAAATTGTTGGCTCACTTTGCAGACAGGGATTTGGAGGTCCCATTGGGCAGTGTGGTACAGAGAACGGACATCCTCTTCCTCTAGGACTGGAAGAGGAAGCCAAGACACCAGACTATGCCAGCCCAGTCCATGATTGCCACCTGGGTCAGTGTTGTATCTACAGTATGGTAAAACGCCCAGCAGGGCAAAACGAAGTTCAATGATCTTCTCCACTCTGCCAGGGTAAATGCCACCATCATCTGTCTGCTAC
Organism: Ginglymostoma cirratum; assembly: GCA_024137785.1. Lineage (NCBI taxonomy): Eukaryota > Metazoa > Chordata > Chondrichthyes > Orectolobiformes > Ginglymostomatidae > Ginglymostoma > Ginglymostoma cirratum. The sequence goes on along the minus strand of JAHRHZ010000019.1, from coordinate 44,640,962 downwards.
CTCTCACTCATTCTAGGACTCATGCTCTATCACTCAATATCTTTCCTTAGTCACTGTCTATCCAGCCCTCCAGCCTCCCATCCCCAAGACTCTTGTGCAACTAGCTCTGCACGTCCTAGGTGTGCAAGCATCAGTCTGCTTCCATGGACAGGTTGGTGACTGCCCTAAAGAGGCAGGTACAACAATCACAGAGTCTGCTGGACATGTACATTGACCTGCACTCCATTGCTCCAGACATTAGTTCTCAAGACCAGTAGCAAGACAACAAGTGGACGAAGGACTTGACCTCCCTCCAGGTAGCCCTTCCTTACAAGAAGACCAATTGGCACTCAGATGGATGAGAAACTACATACGGACACCCCAGATATGTTCTGTCAGGACACTGCAGAAGTGCACCTGCCTTTGAGCAGGATATGCTCAGTATGTCTGGGTCTGTAAGCGCAAACAACCCCACAGTCACCTGACCGAACCTCCAAAGCCAACAGGCTCCACTGTAGGGCAGTGTCCCTCCACCCAGCTACAAAAGCTGGTACTGTACTGATTCATGGTGAGAAGGAATGAAAGAAGACAACTTTCTGAGGGCACATGAGGTAACAAGGGTGGCATGTTAATATAAATATGTTTTCACATTTGTAAATATATATATACCCATTTTATCATCAGTTGTCTGTGTATGCCTGTGTCTGGCCACAGTAACAAAACTGAAGGTACAGAGCATAGCCATCCTTAGGACTACAAGATGAGGTGAGCAGTTCCTGCACCGTGCAGGCAATGGGTAAATCTCAGGAGGTTGTTTCTTTGCCTAGAGGATCTTTCCTTGTAGCAAAACATTACTATTGCATCACAGTGATTTGTTGGATTCACTTATTATCCTGCATGGCCAAGAGTGAATAGGGCAAGGATTTAGGGCACGCAGTAGGTTGATGCCCAAAATTCAAAAACTTTTTGAGTTACTGGATCAAAATTCTGGAAATCCCTCGTGAACAGCATTATGGGTCTACCTACGGCACATGGACTGCAACAGATCAAGAAGAAAGCCCACCACCACTTTCTCATGGGAAACTAGGGATGGTCAATAAATTTTTGTCCAGCCAGCGAGACCCATGTCTCATGAGTGAATGAAGAAAAATTTATTCTGCGAGCCTTTAATATTTAGCGTGAGGCCAAAGCGCAAAATGACAAGGCAAGTCAGGCGTGCTGTAAACACTCAGGTAGGTACAAAGTAAGTGAGTGCTAAACGAGCAAACAGGCAGCCTTGAGATGCAGCCTGGTCCAATCTGTGAACTGGGTGCCTGTCTAGACAAGCAATGTTTCCTGGCAACAGCAATCCAAGAGAAGTGCTAGTGCAGTTCAAAGTGCAGGAATGTACTGTAAGCGGATTAGAGATGTACCATGGTTGTGTGGTGAGGTTGGTATATGTCATGTGCCAATGCCTGTGGATGTGGGGTCTCTGCCCAGAGAGTGTCCCATAAGACTTTGATGCCAAGTCCAATGTAGAGGTCCAGAGGAGCAACTGGTGAGCTGGAGTTGCCAGGTACCTGTTCTGATGTTCATGTTAGAAATCTTCGACGTCCAGTGGGACAGTGCATTTTAGTGAGAAGAGATTAAGCAGTAGCGAGGATGATAATGAGTGATAATCTCCATTAATAGGGCTCTCACTGAGTATTAGCGAGTATGTAGTCTTGAACCCTGGGACTTGGTTGACACTTCTGACTTTTCAGTCTTGACGTTCATGTAGTCCTCACTCAACATCTCACCTGATGTTCCCGACTTCCTCACTGTGGTATACAACATTTCGGACTTGAGAAGATTCTGACCACAGTTCACTGAGTAGTGATAGTACAGGAAATTCACAATGGTGTCATATGTACCACCAGGCATGTCCTTTGAGGGATCTGAGAATTTTAAATTTATACAAGACAATTTGTAGCCCACATTTAATTCGCAGGTGTTTCAACTTTTCAAAACAAATAAAATCAGCGCAGATGTATGTTTTAAGCAAGGCTACTGTACTACTTTTACCATTAAAAGTATTTGAATAGAAAGTGATAATGTTATTAGCTAAAGTACAGACATTAAGATTTAAAGCAAGGATAAAATTTACATATGAAAATGATTACTGTCTACAATGGTTGCAGACAGGGCTCATTTGAAGTTCATCTTTTTGATGTGAAGGGGTGGAAAACCTGATGTCAGAATTCACCAGCTGTGGTGAGGTCTGTAACGGGATGGGTATAGTCGACTTGGTGACTTTTATTCCCACAGGCACACTGAGCAGAACAGCTTCTAAGAGTGAGTGTAGGCTCTGTTTTTTCACTTTTACAGCACTGTAACTTGTGACTCTTGATAGACTGGTTCTGTACGGTAGTCCTGCTTATCTGCCGCCTTGAGAATCAGTGATTACACAAAATAATTGCTCATAAGACTTTTATCCAGATCAAAATTCAAAATAGCTGCTATCCCCAAAACATGCTTGCATATTAGGAATTGGGTCAGCCAAGGTTTTGGTACAGACTCATCCATTTACTTTTATTCAGAGTGATTTAACTTTTTAAGTATCTCAGCTATTAACTCAGATGAATCTTATTTTGTCAGGTTCGAGGTGTTTTCTAAACCTCCAAAGAAACCATTATCAAGTAGTTTTTGTTCGCCCTTCAAAATGTTCAATAAATTTAAAAAAGCGTCGCATCATTTTTATTTGGAACAATACAGTCTGGACCCAGTATCAGTTGAATCCACAAAGGTCATCAATTGGAGTCATTTTGTACCAATTACTTCATCCATTTTATAGAAATATTGGCTTTGTTTGTAAAATAGATACGCATTTATGACAATAGAATAATCATGAATGGACTCTGGATTGAATAGGCTTGATGGACAAAAAGTTTTCCTCTTGCTACTTATTAAAAAATCAATTCCTGGTAGAATCTTCTAGGCAACAGCCCTGTTGATATCCAAAATTGTGTTGATTTTGCAATCTGAATTTTTATTTCCAGGTCAAGAGGGCAGATGACATTTGCCAGCTCCGCAAACAAATCAAATAGGAAATGAAAGGAGGAAGTACCCCAGAAGATGGGATTTTCATTTTGTGGAAAGGGAGGAAGGTTCTCCGGGAGTCAGGCCAGGGTGACCCAAGACCAAGCACCAAGTTTGCTGAGTGTAGGGGGCGAGTTAAGTGAAGGTGTTCCTTGGTGCTCTAACACTGTGCTGGAACTTAATAAACAAACGATAAAATATAATACAGTCCTCAGCCATCTCATTTTGGCTCCCCACAAACACTCCACATGTTCCACTTCACACCAAGCCACATCAAGCCCACCCATTCATTCCTCATGGCATTTATAATCCCAATGCCAACCTGTTCCCTCAACCTACACTCTTTATAGCAAATATGCCAATTAATACCAAATCATGCTCACCATCCTTTGTCCTTACCCGTTCCGTGTCAACTCACCCAGTGTCTAACTTGGGCAGACCTCAGGACCTAAGCTGAGATGAGATAAACTGAAGGTTAAAGTATCAACTGCTGACTTTTTTAAAAACATATTCTTTAAAAAAAAAACCTGTTGACTACACTTTAATTCCTTCCTGTGTGATTCCTTCTAAGAATGAAGAATTCATTCAACTGCTCAATCCCTTACAAAAATGAAGCATTGGAATTCATAATTCCATTTCAGATCGTACAAACTCTCGAAGGTGTCAATCAAATGGAGATGCCTGGTAGGCACATCATTGTGATAATGGAAGGTTATGAAATTAATAATACAGCATTAATCTAATAATGATAGGATCAGATTTATGTCAAAGGACAGAGTGCAGTAACGAGTAATTATGTTTTAAAGCACTTGAGATAAATTTTTCAAATATTGGAAGAGCTGGACCTTTTACAATCTCAGCAGCTTGTCAGATGCTTTTGACTGTTCCTTTTGACACGTTTGATGATTCGTTTTAACAGTTCCTTGTAGTATATTTGATGGTTCCTTTGACACCTCTGCTTTCAACTCCAGTGGGCTTGACAATTCAAGGTCTACATGGGTGTCTAATTTGTCTCAATTATCTCAAAGTGTACCTTGCCTCTCCCAAAAGGCATCTTGGCATTGCTCAAGAACAATACCATGATTCTGCTATATGACACTAGGCCTCCCCCAAAGTCACCCTGGGATCATATCCAAAGAAGAATATCTGTAGAAGTACCTTACTGCTAAAAAAATAGTACGCCCACATCAACAAAGAGCAAAGGTTAGATTTGCTCCTCCTTGGCCTGATTTGGATAAGTTATGTTCAACTCCTTGAACTTATTTCACCATTTAATAAAATCATAGCTAATTTGATGTAACTATAACTCCACTTTCCAGTCTATCACCCATAATTCTTTGACTTTCTTGTTTCTAACTCATCCTTGAATCTAATTCACAAGGATTTGGGGTTGGGAGTTCGTGTTTTCCAATTTCCTAAGTCCCTATTTTGCATTCCATGTCTTATATTGTAAACTGTGTTAGAAATGCTGAAAGATCTTTGATCTGAAACATTGCATTGGATAGAATTAACTTCAGGCAACAGTGTCCTTGCCCATTCCATTGGGAAAGGCATCCCATAGCGTAGCACAGATCCTAGGGGATGGAAATTCTGCCTCCCAACCCCTGCCTCACAAACGAGAGCTGCTGGACATTAGAGCCTGGAAGTTGTCTGTTGGAAGCAGTGCTATCAGGAGTGATGAAAGTTGCCTGCAATGTACCCAATTTCAAGGAACTCAGATGTTGCAGAAAGGGGATTGTCAGGAAGGGACTGGGGTTGGCACTCAGCAGGCCCACTCTTTACAATGCTGGATCTCTTTATCAAGCACTGGCAACCAGGGAACGCCTCGCTCTCCCCTTGCCATAGAAGCCGACAAGTAGACCAACAATATTTTGCTTTTCAGGCTCCCCGCATTAATTGTCCACTTAAGGACTGCAGTTTGTGTCAAGATGGGAAGACTGTCCTGGACTTCACTGAAACAGAACCTGAACTGTGGCAGTGCTCCACGGACATCCTCCAGCCTTTATTAACAGACTCCTCCCCACCTCCATACTCACTTCCAAGTAGATGTTAAATGCTACCCATCAACTATTTTTCTTTTTCCATGGTTGCTGCCTGACCTATTGTATTTTTTCCAGTAATTTCCATTTTTGTTTCAGATTTTTAGCAGATTTAATACAGCAAAACCAAAAGCCAAAGGAATAGAAATAAGACATTGGCACATCGACTCATTTAATGAGATCATGGCTGATCGGATAATCCTCAACTCCACTGTCCTGCCTTTTCTTCATAAACCTTGATCTCTTTATTGATTAAAAATCTATCTCTTCCAACCTTGAATGTCCACAATGACCCGGAATTCCACTAATTCACAATCCGCTGAGAGAAGATTTTTTTTTTTTCCATCCTTGTCTTAGTTGGATAATCCCTAACTCTGAGATTATTCCTCTGGTCCGAGACTTTTCCACAGGGGAAAAACAGTCTAATATCTATCCTGTGAAGTTTTTCATGTTCTGCACTTGAATAAGGACTGCTCCTAGTCCTACAGACAATATCATTGGAGCTTTTTTTTGACAAACTCTTTTTTTTGGATTGAGTGACACTGGTTCACTTGGGGATAAACTTTCACACTTGACCTACATTACCATACCTAAGAATATGTACATCACATACACATTTTCATACCAGAGTTCACTGATGGTTCTTTTCTTCCTTCAATTCACTTTGATGCCTTGCTTTGGATAATGTCACCTACCGTGTAATCATCATTCGAAAGAATTGACATTTCTCATTTACCCTGAAGCCTGCATTCCTCAGTGCTTTCAACACATACCTGACCTTCTGGTCATGTTCATTTTTTACATTTTGTCAAGCATTAGGGTATCATCCATTTGGCAAATGATTCCCTGTTTTCCTTCCAAGATTCTTGGCATTGCACTTAGGAAAATCTCTGGTGTGGTGGAGATCCCACATAGTAGATAGTTTAAGCAATTCGGGCTGACTGATATTGTAGCTGTAGTGCTTTTGGCCCTCTACCAGAACCCATAGTTGACATCCGCTCTTACAAACAACTTGCGTGTGGCAATTTTTGCCAAGCTATATCAGAAGAAAAAATGAGATAATCTCTCTCTTAACTCCTTGCTTAACAAGCAAGAGCCACACACATTCATTGTTCCCAATTTGTCTTGGAAATCTTATCTAAACCTGAGCACCATTGCGCCAATTCTGCCACTGACAATATTACCCCACTTTCAATAGTGTTGTTCAACTGAGATTTTGATTTTTTTCATTAACAGTTGAGGAATTACCCTGCGAATGTACAAGCAAGGGGGTTGAGCATTGTCATGAAGATTAATATGATTTTCCTGCTTCATTTTGCCTACATTTTTGAGCAACTTTAGAAATTCTTGTTGAAATTCTCTGTCTTCATTTTGAAATACTGTATCCACTTTCTCTAAGAAATCGAGATAAATGCATACATTTCTGCTCAACAAAGAATTATTTTGATTTATCCACACACAACAATGTTTCACTGACATTTCAACTGTGTGTCTAAGCTTTGAGGTGATTTACCTGAAGGTCTGTGCCTCCTGAACTTTAGGTTTTATCTCAGTTTACGCTCTCAGACTTTAACCAAGCTGTCTGCCAGTTTTGAAACAGCTACTCCTGTATCAATTTAAATTGTGTTATAAACCCTTATATCTTCAAGTTGATGATCCAGAACCAGTTTCGACTCCCCTTGATGACCCTAAAAATGGTGCTTTCACATTTTGTGCTTATCTTTTACTCACTGAAGCTTTTCGCTGTTGGATGGTTTCTATGTGGAATCCAAATTTCTTTGGAAATTTCCTTTTAAGAACATTTTCTTTGTTTTTGAGGTGGTGAAAGTGCTGTTAGCTTAAAGTATTATGTAGAGTTCCCAACCAGCAGCATTTATAATATTCTGCTACCTGCAACCCCATGAAGAATTACTTTACTGGCTAAACTACTTACTGAATGTTTTAATCAATTTATCATACTGTGCAGTATTTTCCTCCATGGTGCCTTACCAGAAAAGCATGAGCTGTTTCAAACTACGTGGCACTGCTCCTTCATGTAGAAACCTGAAGCTGCTGCTTACAGTGGTTCCTTACCTCATTGTGGCCTTTGGCATTTGCAAATGGCTGAGCTAATGGCAAAGTCTGTGCTGGAGCTGCCTCCCTATGGAGTACTGTGCCTGTCAGATCTGAGGTATACATAGGTTTTTCCTTCTTATTCGATAAGAGCATGTCAACAGTGTTTTTATTCGCTAAAGAATTGCTGAGTTGTGGCTAAGCTTCAGAGTCTTCCAAGGTTCTTTTTCCCACCCTCTAAAATCTCCCCAATCTATAGCCCTGTAGTCCAAGTCTTCCAAGATTGTTTTTTTCCCTGTCTTCGGAGTCTTTTCTTTTGCAAGCACCTTAGTTGTTATGTTTTTGTTGAAGCCTTCCGAAGTCCTCTCCAATCTTTGGGGTCTTACCTTTTCTGTTCTATTCCTCGGATCCTGTGTTGAACTTAGATTATGACTCTGGAGGATTTTTTTCCACCTCTCTGCAACTGTACTCGAAACAAATACTGCTACCTGCACATTGAGATGCCTGTCTGGATTATCTCAGGCTATGGGTGTCTGCAAATACACTGTACATGTGCTCACTCCTTATCTCTGAGAAAGGCTCTTTAACTCCATATGGACTGTAGCATATATTTATTTAAATTTGTACAAAGTACATGGTCAAATATAGATCTCTATTGCTCAGTTTAAGATCTCTCTCTTCCCATGCTCATTCTGGGCTGGAGTTTGATGGCAGAATGATTTGATCATTGCATCATCATAATTTAGATGGTTCTCATTGTACTTGCTAACAAGTTGTAATGTATTAGTTGTACAAATGGTAATATTAATTTAAAATTTTAGTCACGCAGTTCTGTTGTAAACATAATTAAAAGTATGAATGCACATTGTATTGTACAAAAGGTAGAACAGGAGTCATTTGTTGTAGTCACTGCAGCTACAAATGGCTCTCCTCTCATTCTAACTTGGAATCTGATCTTAACTCTGATTTGAATGGGACCTGCTGCTGAAGAACAAATCCTATGTGTAAGGAGAAAGCTACTTCATGGAAGTTACATGATACAATGCCCAAAGACTATTTAGATTTTAAAATACAGAAGATTATTTGCTTTTGTGGAAAAAGGATTTTATACAAGAGAAGTAATCATATAAAGAAAGCTAGTTTATACCTGTTCCAATACTCCAAGACTTAGAATGTACCCTGGCAAATTGGACAGAAAATTTGATGATAAAAAAGCAACTGAGAGGTCTGTGCAATGGATGTAAGACCATATGACCATACGATGAGGAACAGAAGTCGTCTAATGAGTCTACTCTGCAACTCAATGAGACCATGTTTAATCTGATAATCCTCAACTCTACTTTCCTGCCTTTTCCCCATAGCCATTGATTCCCTTACTGATAAAAGATCTATCTCAGCCTTAGTGACCTAGCCTCCGCAGCCCTCTGTGGTAAAGTATTCCACAGATTCACTACCCTCTGAAAGAAGAAATTCCTCCTCACCCCTCTCTTAAATATGTGTTCCCTTATCCTGAGAATATGCTTCCTGGTCCTAGACTCTCTCACATGGAGAAACAGCCATTTCTCATATGCCCTATCAAGTCCCCTAAGAATCTTGTATGTTTCAGTAAGGTCACTTATAGAACACAGAACATAGAGCTGCACAACACAGGAAGAGGCCTTTTGGCCTACAATGTTGAGCCAGACAAAACGTCAAATTAAACTAATCCCTCCTCCCTGCCCTTGGTCCATATCCCTCCATTCCTTGCATATTCATGTGCTTATCTAAAAGTCCCTTATATACCCCTATCATATCTGCCTCCACCACCACCCCTGGCAGTGTGTTCCAGACTCCTACCACTCTTTGTGTAAAAAAGCTTGTCCCTCATATCTCCTTTGAAATTTCCCCTTATCACCTTAAATGCATGCCACCTCAATTTAGGTTCTCCTGGCAACAACCTGAAATTTTGATCATCAAGTGTTCAGTCATTAATTACTCTATTTGAAACCTTTAAGCCCCATCCGTGAAACTGCAATCTCCCATCCTTGGAACCAGTCTGTGTTAGCAATGAATCATATCCAACTAGAAAGGAATGGCACACCTTTACCCAGGCTGATGAACAGGGGCAGTAATGGTGTAACGTAGAACCATACCAAATCAGAAAGTTCCAAATTTGATCCTCAGCCTTTATTGAATGAGTTGACTTTAGCTAGGAGAAACAGTCTCATTGTCTCCAGGCTATTTTTGCCGAAATAAAAATCTGTCAGGCTCACTTGTATTGTTTATTGTTTAGTGCAAAAAAATGAGCAAAATAGGACTGAGATAACAAGCATGGGGCTGGATGAACACAGCAGGTCAAGCAGCATCATAGGAGCAGGAAAACTTGACGTTTCGGGCCTAAACCCTTCATCAGAAATGGGGGA